>JAZHYW010043265.1:0-94472 GCA_037355805.1 Ixodes ricinus
AGCGTTTAGGTGCGAGCAAAGCCAAAGTCATGTTCCGGAGACCCGTGATTTTGATCATAGCTGCCCTGCAGTGCGAGCGCTGTTCAATACAAGAGGCTCGCGCTTGTAGTTTCCTCTTCGCTCACGCATAGTGCGAAGCAAGAGTATGGAGTAGTCTTTTAAAGAGGGACTCAGACTATAGAGGGCGCTTTGTCAAGCTATTTCACATAACGCTGTGTTGATCCCACACAAGGACTGTGGACTGAATTCTTCAATAAAGCTTAGGTATGGGCTTGTTGCTTTTTCATTATTTTTGTTCTGCGCTGCTAAGGTGTACAAACTTGGACAAAGATGGACGACACCCGCACACGAAAGGCGCCACTTTTCAGTAAGTCTTTTGTCTCAACCATGCTTCTTTGGAAGGAAAAATAAACCAGTTGTTTGTTGCGCCTTTCATGTGTGAGTGTCGTCCTCCTTTGTCTAAGTTTGTAAATTTTAGCAGCGGAGAACAAAAATACTGGATTCTTCACGTCAACTTCCTGCATCAATCGCGGGACACAGATTGTTTACAAATGCTGCATCAACGGTCGGTTGGGTCCTCGCGTTCAATTTATGCTCAGTGGAATGAGGCATGAGACCTAGCCGGACGCCGACAGAAAGTTCGGCAACGTCAGCCTAACGCTGCGTCAGAAATGCAAACCAAGAATTCATGTTGCTGTTGTCCCCGTGGGTTTAGTTCTCAAATTAGCCGCAAGAGGGGCGACGATTGAATCTCCTTCCGTATATTTTGTCTAACTTGATGTGCGAGATAGAAAACGAGCACTCAGAGACTAGCCTCGCACTGCATGAGCGCACGTGCTTGTTAGGGATAGCTGAAATCACTGAACATGTTCATGCAGCTTCTGCAACGCTCGCACGTAAAGTAGAACGGGCAATAGGTCTTAACTCTCGGCAGTGTACAAGTATACGAGTGCTCCACAATCGCTAGCTTTCACATTTCGACAGCACCTGGAACATACCGTGTCGAACTCATCATTCGCTTTTTGTAGCCAAAGAAGTACTAGCAGCGGAATAATACGTATTGAGTGCTGACTATTTTGCAAATCTAGATCGACAGACTGGATGTGTGCGAGTTCTTGATTTTGTAGCTAAGCAAATTGAACGGGGTGATAACAAAATTACAGGACGACACTTAAGACTGCTTATGTGAAGGAATCGGAAGCATTCCTACTCTCAGCGTATTCCTACAAGCAGCGCGAAACGTCTTCCTTTTTCACATGGCGCTCCGTTAGTGACATCCGCTCCCCCACTGCGCAGGCGCGGCAACTCCGCCGGCACCACGCCTTCCGTGGCGGTGCTGTGCTCTTCGTTGTGTTTTTTCTGGGGCTCGTCCGCTTGGTCCTTGAGCGCCCCGCCGACTTCCGTAACGAAGCATCTGATATGTCGCGTCGTAGCCAATGAGAACGCGTCGCAGCCATTTCACCCGCTGTTTATTTAGATGCCTGTTTTTCGCGGTCACAGCCAACGCCGGCTGCGCTCCACGGGACAGTTAATGTTTTCGCATTAATATAGTAGTTTACCGGTAGCCTGCCCATCTATTCGGTTGGACTCGGATTTGGTAAAGGGTTTCCTAATTATCTAGTGTAGAGATCAAGAAGAGGCTTACAGCAACCTGCATGTCCTTAAAATGACAAACATTCATTCCCAACATAAGATCTCGGAGCTATGTCACACACTTAGACCCAGCCCTCTTACTTAACGATGCGTAGCGGGCTGAGATCAATGTTACGGATGACTGAGCTAATGCATAGAGAACTCCGCAGCGCTGCTTGGTTTGGCGCGACTGAATCGAGACCGGTTCTAACGAAATAGCGGCTACTGGCGAAGCGATCTAGATCTTCCCATTCCTGTTTGCACTTTTTTAATGCACTTTGCCTCTGTTTTCTATAGCTTTTGGCAATTGAGCGCCTTCCGCGGATATAGCGAAAAAGAGAAATTTTGTGATAATCAAAAATAAAGTATGACATTCGGTAAGCCGATGAAGTCTTCGGACCGCCGCGTGAACTTTGCTGCCGCGGCCAAGAAGCCACGCAGAAAAGGCGGCTGCAGAAGACGCTGGTGCAAGGCCGCCGGCGACAGTCTTCGGCAACAGTCGTCTGCTCCCCGCTCATTATCTGGGAAGCGGGCTTTGCACTCGCATTGCACCCGAAGAAGCCGCCGTGGCATGCCGATAGGGGCGTGCGGAGCGCTAGCGACAATGTACCTGGCGGAGATGACGGAGAGAGCCGGCAGATGAAGAGAGGGGCGCAGTAAGTACGCCTGCATGTGATTGTCGCGCGGCCAGTGTGGTAGAGGAAGCTGGGCGGAGAGGCGGACAGTTTTGCACAAGGTGAACGCTTTTGAGTTTCGACTCGCGTCCTGCAGCCTGCAACTTGCGAACGCGACTTACAAACCACATGACCTCGACTGGGATCATTTGCCCCATCTTTTAAAGCTAGACTTCCTAAACCTACGACAAACAAGCTTGAGATGCGAACCCGGTACCGTGCGCGGTTCTTTTGTTTTCTTCGTGATCCGTGTCGGCGTCTGGTCGGTGAGGTCGCTCTTGCGCGGAAGTCTGGTTCCTCAAGCACCGATTCCGGCGAATCATCGCCACTCAACGACGGAGAGCGTCCCGGCACCGCCGGCACCTCGATGTAATACACGAAATCAATCTTCTTGAATAAAGAAGTGTGCCATCCTCGACGGAGTGCGCATAAACGTGAAGAATGCCCTCCGCCGCCGGTGTCCTCTCCGCGGGGCCGTCCCAGCTGTCAACACGGTCGGTACGTAGCAGGATCTTTTTTCGAACGTGAGCTTCTCGCAGCTGGCGCGAGAAGAGGCTCCCAACTAGCAGAGGACGCGTGCAGGGGAGCCTCGATTGCTTTCTGCCGGAGCTTGATAAAGACGCGCCCACGAAAACTCCGTGCCCATGAAAACCCGTGTTATATTTTTTTTTCATGCTATTTGTATTAGCTCATATATAACGAAGATGATACAGCGAAGCGATTTTCGATTCCCAAGCTGAGTTCGCTATAACCGGCCACGACAGTATCGAAGCGACTGAAGGAAGAAAGATGGGGCGTGCCTGAATATATCGACCGGATTTTTCAAACGTGAGCTATTGCTTCTGGTTGCGTCGCTTAGCCTTGTGTCTGAAGCAAGAAATGCTGGGTAGGGCAGGAATTCGTGGGCGTATAACATGCCAGTAGGGCGGAAGGCTGCGGCTTTGCGGGGCAATCGTAACAACTGAGTGGGTGTACGCGATCTATACGTATCGCCGGAATGCCCTTTTTCTGCGAAGAAGTGTCGCGCGTTTCGTTTCGTCATGTCCCAGTATGTGTGCGTTTTGCTTGTACTATCGTACGGACAATATGGCTGAAGCCGTCGGAACGTCCGGCCGGCGCGTCAGCGTTCACCTGTCGCCGCCTGTCGCAGCGCGGCCGCGTATAACCACGTGCTGTCACTCTGCGGCCCGTAGACACTTTGCTCACTCGCGCTTACTGCGCCGCTGCCCTCTTCCGGCCATCTGCTAGCGAAAATATTGGCCGACGGAACCGCCATCACGGTGCGTGCGCCGTGCAGCCCACTGTTGGGCTGTATTTCAGCTAACGCTGCGCTTTACTGCATCCTTCAAGCAAGCGCCGACTATGGACATGCGTTGTCACGCTCGTATCTCGTCGAGGAGCGCCGCCTGGAGGGAGCTGCCTTGGCCGCCAATAGGAGCTGATCTGAATATCGTCGAACACGGTTCGAGGCGCGATCAAAGCAGCCGCGTCTGCGCGGCTGCAGCGGCTTTTCTACTGCGATTCTCGACGCGATGCGCAGCAAAGCACTTTCAATGTGCGAGATCCGAGTCGGACGACACGTGTAATATCGTTTCGTCCCCCCCGCCATAGGCGTAGACTATGGGCGCACGCTCGTGCGCCCCTGAGTGAGATCCAGGGACGGCAGAGCCGCCCTGCAGGCCCGGTCCTTGATCGTTTCTGTGTTCGTTGTATTTCGTCTCTAGTGTGTGTGTGCTAATTTGTATTTTGTCTTAAATGGATAGTACTGCAGTGCATGTTTGTGCACCACACCATAGAACGCTAAGTTGTTCGTGGGCACTGGAAAAATAAAACCGTACTTAGTATTGTCATTACTACTATTTCCGAGACGCTGTTTACGTGCCATGTAACGAGCTTCTAGTAGTAGGATGTAAACAAAATAACGCCCACGTTGCCTCTATTGACAAAAAATACGTGGGAAACGGAATCCCAGCGTGCTTTCCTCAGCTTCAATCTCCAGTTCTGGCGAAAACATACCGCGCAGCACCTCCTCCTCCCCCCCCCCCCCCCCCGGGAAAATGGAAAGTCTACGCGCTGCCCGCCGCCCTGCCACACATGCCCGGCCCGCTGTCGCACCCGCTGTCTCGCTTGCAAACGTCCGGAAGAGCGCAGTGGCGCAACGAGCGCAAGTGAGAATTTATCTCGTACTCAGGGTGCGCCATGTGTGCGGAGCAAGGCGACAGGCGGCGTAACCTACTTTGTGCGTACGCGCCTTTTCTCCCGCATGTCACCGCACTGATCTTTGATGCGGCTTTGACCTGCCTGCCCGTTGACGCTCCCGTTTTATTATTAAATAAATAGGATAGATGTGCAACAAAGACAAAGAGTGAGTGTGCTTGAACGTTCTTCAAAAACTACATACGTTATCTTTAGCAAAAATACATTACTTTGGAAGATGTTCTTCGCTGAAGATTCCTTGAATTAGAAGCGGCCTGGTAAACTGCGCCAAAGAAAATAGAATGTTACGCGCTCATAAATAAACGTAAAGCCCAACCACTAGACATTGACTGATACTCCTTTTTGCTCTGAAGCATTCAAAGCAACCAATACTTTCCAATTTGACCCATATGTTTTCGTTTTCGTTATTATAGCATTCAGACGCATGAGGTACCGCACAACACGAGCTAGGTGCAATTTCAAATTAAGTAAAAACGAAGTTCGATATTTTATATAGTTTAAACGTGTTTGTATACTTAGCGTGTTTGAGGTTGAGTCATAATAGCCCTGGGTGAAGAAGGGTCCAAAGCGATAGCTGCAAAACGTAAAACATAAAACCACATCAACTGAAATGTGTTTGTTTTATTTTCCCTGAATAACCTGGTGGTAGGGTTTTAAACTGGAAGTTCGAATATATATATATATATATATATATATATATATATATATATATATATATATATATATATATATATATATATATGTGTGTATGTGTGTATGTATATATATGTCGGAATAACAGATTCGAGGCAACAGTGTGATTTCGATATACTCAGCATAATTTGAATATTTGTAGGCTGAAATTTTGAACGCAGTTAAATCGTTGCTTGTAGAGAGCGACACACTTATACCATACTTAGATCTCAATGATTTTCGTGACCTGCTGTATCCTATAGAACTTCAGTCCGGTATTGCAGGACACCAAGGCACAAAGGTGTCCTTTGCCTAACTTGTCGCGCGCAGCGCTACCGAAAGTGCAAGTGCCAGAGTGTAACATAAAAACCCGAGCAATTGGAAAGGGAAGTAGGACCACTCCTCTCGCCCGCACTCGTTTTTTTTTTTTTTGTACTTCCACATTGGTTTTTATTCTTTTCAAATATTAGGCCGTCACTCAGAGATCCGTGCCAAAGCTACCCCTCTACCACGCGTGGCTTTCACAGCACTATGAGCAACTACTTAGATAGTGCAAAGGTACAACACTCAAAGGTAATTGTACCTTTGAGACGTTTCATATAAGCTCATACACGTTGCCGAGGCTGCGGAATATATTTATTTGCACATTGAATACAAAATGTTGATCGACGATATAACAGCCGGATTAAACAAAATGGGCAAAGAGAAAAAAGTACGTTGAGAGTTGTGCATGGGGCCTTTCAGACGGCTAGAGAGCCCTGCTTTATTCTTCTCCTCAAATACCGCTAGAACAAAGCCTTCAACAATGTTTTTGTATTTCATTCCATGAAGTAAAGCAGTTCTGTGATAATTTGAATTACTTTCTCTGATGAAAGGTAATGCGGCGTTGACACATTTGTAGGGTTATTACTAATACCTAATAATAATTGGGGTTGTGTGGATATTTAGTACAGCGAGTCGTTGGTCAGCCATTTTAAAGTTGCGACGAGTCACTCGCTGTAGATGAGCAATTTAGCCAGTGCAGTACAACCACTAGCCTGGGGTCTTTAACGTGCACCACGCAGTAGTGATACACGACCGCACGCCGGTACGATGCTCATCCAGATCGAAACGGCAGGGGTGGGGATTGAACCCAGGATCCCTGGGTTACTAACACCTATTTAATTAATATATCGCTTGTTGATAGCTTTACGTCAGTCACGGCGCGCCTTATTGAACATAAAGATATGGAGCTAAAATATTCATGTGATCCAGTTCCTGGAACAAAAAGATTATTTAACTACATCGGAATAAGTGACCTTGCTCAGAAAAATTAACTCAAGTCTACCGCCTAATCTTCCATTATAATGTAATACATACTAACATATTAAACCAAGTTGCCGCGTTCTATACAATGATTTTGTTACATTCATCTTATTTGTGAGAACAGCGATAGGTAATTATTTCTTCTCACAGTAAAAACGTTTACTTACAAAAGTTTTACTGCTCCTTGCAAGCGGAAAACAGCAGACAAAAAGAATGTTACAATAAGGCTTATTCATATACAAACAATATTATAAGAACTATGGCTTTAATTAGTACTTTCTGTGAAGTAATGGAGGGACGTGATATACTTGCTCGATAGTGCAGAGTTAGAAGAAAATAATGCTGCGTTAGTTTTAATGTATCATCAAGGCAAAGGTAATAAAAATACCAATTTTAATTCTTTAAAACGATTTTATTGTTAATGAATTAGCTGGTTCTTACTATTGCTATTCTTTAATAATTGTGGTTTATTGTGGCGAAAAGTATTGAAATCTAAAGTTTCTTCTCGTTTACTTTGTAAATTTAATATGCTACAGAGCTTACTTGAATGAAGAATAGCCAACAGGAGGAGCAAAAACAAATACACCAGAAATGTAACACCCGAACGCCATGTGCTCCGGAGGTTTTTTCATGGATCGAAAAATTCCCATTGTCTAACGTCACAGAAAAGTATATACGCTAAATAGAAAAGGAGTCAAATAAAAAAAAAGTCAGGTGAACACTTTTAGTCTACGAAAATTTATTTTTTAAATAGACATGGTGTTTGTGCACTATATTTCGCTTCAATTAACCCTCCTTATATTCCTGCGTGTGTGTTTATTTTGTACATTTATCAATTCGTACCAGAAATCTCCTTCTAATGTTATTCGCCATTTAATCTGCACCTGCGTAAAATAACGTTGTTCTCAAAAAAAAAAAATCTCTAAATGTATGTTTATGTTTTTGTATGTCTTTTTTTAATTTTAATTCGTATATAATATTTTCAAACCGCTCTTCAGAAGAATATCGAAGTCAATGTTAATCACGCACGTATATAATTCATTGGCACATTATTTGAGCAATGTTGGCCTAATCAGAACACAAAAATACATCCAGCTAAGTATTGACAGATTCGTACTCGAGTAAGCCGTGACCAGAAATGCTATTCTGTACTCAAAGAGGGTTCATAAAAAGCAGTGGCCAAACCTATGGCGTAATCTGTTTTGATTTTAAAAGTCTGGCACTCTATATTACTCAATTTAGTGGGTCAGAACAAGATCGTTATAAAGATCAATATTGATGTACCCCAATTCATTTTTTTCTTTCTAGCATTTTACGGTTATAAAAAGTAGTTACTTACTCAAACTCTTCCTCATTAGTTTCTAGACTTTGCATTCTCTTCAATTCAAGGTTCCTACGAAGCATGCTGTGTATTGTTATAAATGGAGTCTGGTGCGTTATGTTCTCTCTGGCAACCTTGTAAGAAGTTCAGAAACACCTTTGTAGGGACTCAATATTACATTATCAAAACAACTCTTGGGTTAAGAAATGCGAGGAAATGTGATTAGGCATTTTATAGTGATATATGATCAGACAACAATTTATGTGTGTGTGGTACACTCTCCTTAAAGGTTTCCAAAAGTCAAATGTTAGGAGCTTTGTACAAGCCCTGGAACTGGCAAAAAGACCCTCAAAATAAAAAAAATGTTAAGTATGACAAAATTATGCAGTTCAGGCAATTTTGTTATATTTTGACAAATCATACTTTTCCTTCACCTAGTCAGCTTTTAAAAATACTTGTAAATGTCCCTTTTATGACTAAGTCAAACGAAACAAGTGGAATTTACGTATATTTTTCCTTATGGTATCACTTAACCATTTTATTGGTGACTTTTAAGCCAACGGAGCGGAGCACCTTGCAATAAAGCTGCCTGCGGCAGCTTTACGTTGCCTGGGGCGCGTCTCAAACTGTACAGCCGGATATCCATTGTAGGACACAAATGCAAACTACGCAAAGAAGAAGATGCTCTGAATAATTTAATAATTAATAATTATATAATTAAAATCGCGTACATTTACCTTCCAGGAGCATTATAAAAAGTAAAGCAAAAAAGCCCATGCAGATAACTTTGACATGAAAATGTGACTATATACGAAGAAAACATTACGCGAAATAAAAATTGTGTACACACAACTTGTAACACCACAAACCTGCACTGCACTCAATAATTGGTAAGTGTCAACAGAAGCGGCAAACTAGTTCATTGCGCATGATTTCAACTCAATTGAAGAGCTTTCTTATAGGTACCGAAAATGGCAGAAATTATCTCATTGGCAAAAATATGTTTAAGGGTGCCAATTATATTCGTATAAAAATACCGAAAATGCCCTCTGATTATGATTTAAAAAAAACTGGAAAAGGCGAAAGCTTAGGTATTAGCCTCGTTTTGGTGCGCAATAAACACTCTCTAATACGATTGCGAAAACACCGCCGATGTTTTGAGAGATGTATACTTTCCTATTGTTTTTTTTTGGATCGAGTTGCCTGTTATTTTAATGAAAGTCGACCTGCTACTATGCTCTGTTTAACATCTGTGATCGGTTGTATAGTTTTCTCATCGCTATTCTTTTATTTGTACCCGTCCCCTCTCTCATTCTTTCTTGTGCTATGGTTGCTGATAGCGCTTTCAAAAGAGCACAGATAAGTTTCGCGTACTTTTCTTTTCACGTCTAGAATATATTATAGAAATCACAATTATCACCCCATTTTATTTTTTTCCTCGATAACGAGCCATCAATTTTCACTTTTTTAAGCTCTCCTGCTAGTTAAGGTACTAAATAAGAAGTGACTTCATGTCTATAGCGTATGCATTATGAATATCACCCTTTCCTCCTAAAAGTTAAGGGTACTACATAGAGATTGTAATTTGATGCATGTCCCAATGCGCGATCGTCTGGCAAACACAACCCCCCCCCCTCGAAAAAGAAGTAGTTATAGCTTTTTTTAAGTTACGAACTTACGTATGAAACCTTTGTTTTTAGGATTTACGATACAATGCAACATATTTTAATGTCCATTAAGTTTTACTCACGAAAGTGTAAAGCGTATTCAAGTATGTCATGTTGATAAAAAATTCGTCATAACCGATTCTGTATTTGACATTTTGCAGCTGAAAGGAAAGAAACAATGTGCATCACTCTCTAATATTTTTTTTATTTAAATAATCCCAAGCGTTTTTCTTACCCTATCAAGGGCTTTATCCTTCGCTTTCCGATCCATCCAGTCATTCTTTTCAATTAAGTTTGCCAATGCATCAACGATGAAACTGATCATTAGAAACGCCTGCAAATATAATTTTGTTCAATGACTGGCTTGATGTGCACCCCACAAGGATTTTGAAATACCTTTGGGAACACAGAATGCCTTCCTAAGCATTACACTGTGCCCATCAAGATATTACCCGTCTCTGAATGTTTCTGTGCGTGTGCGTGTGCATGTGTTGTGTACATGTGTGTGTGCTTGTGTTTGTTTGTGTATGTATGTGTGCGGGTGGGCGTGTGTCTGTGTGTGGGTGTTTCTGTGTGCGTGTGTGTGTTGCTCTTTAGTATTTTCCTGGAGGGATTGTTAGAACCTCATAAACACCAAAGTGATCTCAGAATGTTTAAGCAATATTAAAATAATATTCAGTGTTGCTAGGAGGAGCGTCACGCCTTCATAAATAAATCAGAAGTATCGCCTCGCAACATTAGTTGTTGGCCCACTTCACCAGTGAGTAGGAAATAACTGTATTGAAAACATCTACCGATATTAATTAGGAACGTGGCGGTTTAGAAAATATGTAAGGCAGTTGTGTGTTCACTACTTGATCGTTTCATAATCAGAGTTGCTGAACAGAAGTAATTATTATTCGTATATATATTTTCCTAATGGCGCGAAATCTACCAATTGGATTTAGCGGTTAAAATTCCCTTTAGGGTCAAATAAAACATTTTATCAAATGTTTACCAACATGAAAGTAAACAAATTATACAAGACATTAAATTCAACAGATTATTGTGCCACACACAAAAAAAGAAATTGCATTGAAACTTGACTTGTACAGAAACAAACTTTTAAAATTAAAATAAGGTAGCATTGTCCTAATACACGTATATTCTGGATATGTATACTTTTTAAGCTCTGACGTATGTATACTAAAGCAAGTACAGTCGCCAAATGATTAATTCAAGAACGTATCGTAAATATCTGCTACTTTATTACCTTCTCAGTAAAAAGGCTCTACGACGACTGTTGCTCTCCTGGTTAGGATTTTGCTACATCCGACCCAACGGACTTAAAAATGTAGACATTAATTTTGTCATTTCGTACGAATTTTCTTTCTAATCCCTGTTGTTGTTGTTTTTCTGCGGGTTTAATTTCATTCGTTGAATAAAGTATTCTACCCTGACAAGTAAATGTCTTGCGGAAAAAATTTATATTTCTTTATTGGTTCTCATACAAAATTTAGAAAAACTAGATTTCTTTCATCGCCGACCCAAAAAGTGGGAAAGTAGTGAGTCCGAGAATTCATCTTAGGCAAAACGTGGTCTTGCGTAAGTCGTCCAGAGTACAAAAGCCCCAGAGCTTGGTCTGGGGGTGAGACTGAATTAAACGATGTCTTGGAGTTTGTAAAAGTCGCTTCTTTGTTTTTCTTTCTGAATGGAAACAAATTGGAGTGCCTCTAAATTTGCTACAAATATAGATATAATAAATTGCGACTATTAGTTATCTTCTTTTTTTATTATTCACTATAAAAATGAGAAAGCCTACAGTTAGTTCTCTTTTAGGATAAAATGGTGACTGATTAAAACATTTTTCTTTTGAAACTTTATAGAATTTATAAGCTCAAGAGCTGTAATATCCCACAAACGCGTTACAAACTACTTCTCTGCTTGTTATTTGCCCCAAAACATATATTATACATATATGCTATTAGCTTCCGTAGTGTCTTGTTTCGAACGCCGCCTTGTGCCATTTTGTATATACTAACTCCTTCGTCTTGACGGCAGGCTTAGGTCTGTATGTTGTGAAACCTATGAAGACTCCCTTTAAGGCTACAAAGAAACGCAGAGGACTATTGACAACAAAATCTAATATTAGGATATTAGGCTTCTTTCATCCTCAAAGTTTATAACTGAATCCTGTGAACCTCTTTGGTTGCTGTTGCTGCAGCTGAAATTGCTTTTTTATTCATAAAATGTCATAAGGAGATAAAACATTTAAAGGTTCAGCATCCGGTTGGTTCTCACCTCAATAAATAAAATGTTATAAAATTAGGGGCTTCTAAATACAGTTCTTGCTCTTCAGGCACGCATATTTATGCGTTGCATTCGATGGGTATTTCGCAAAATTATTTGCAAAGAGGCCATGCAACGGAGTGATTGACGCCATCCAAAGAATATGTTAAGTGAGTTGTGGTATGAGACTTAACAATGCTGCAGGACGCTTCGATTGTCACCATGCGTAAAAAACGTTTAGTTTAGAGCTTTGTTTACGGTGCAAAACGAATTTGTAGTTGTCGCCAGCGGGAGCCGCCTCTGGTTACGTGGTATACCTGTGCGCCGTCGCGCTGCGCCACCGCCGCCTCAAAAGAACGCTGAGCGTGGTGCACCGCCGGTTCAAAGCGTTACTCCACGTCGCCGACACCACCGCCAGAAGGTGGGCCGTCGCCGTCAGTTTCTGACCGGCGCACCAGGTCTATCGAGTGAGTGCTTGAGCTCTTTCAGGAGTTTCCTTTGGGCTCTAACTGTTACTTATTAATCTCAGTTTTCTTATTTGTTGTTGCACTGCAAACGAAGATGAATAAGCGACTTTTAGAGAGAATAAACAGCTTCCGAAAGAGCGCAGACACCACGCTGACAGATAGTGGCCAGTCACGCGATAAATAGCGGCACGTCTCTGGGGCGCCCGCGGGCACCAGCCAAGAATTCGCTATCGTGCCGTATGGCTCTAAACAAAATTCCTCTTTCGTGTAAATTCGTTTTATGACTTCCTTTCCCCAAAAAGGCTGTTTGAGAACAAAACACTGTTTTCTCTTTGCACGTGTTCTTTAAAGTTGAACAGTTCTGCAACAAACAACTTGATGTAGTGTTCTTGTGGACGCTCCGTGTTTGCTGCTGGCTTCACCGTTGACGGCCCAGCTTATGGCACCGCTGTCTCCAGAGTCGGGATGCTTACGCTGGCCAACTGTCTCCTGTGGGAACACTTGGTGGTAGCCTGAAGTTGTAGTCGACGACAGTGAAAAGGCTGTCATCCCAGTTCAACGAGGCCTTCCTGAAGTGATCACGCTGGCTGCGATGGACCTCTCGATTATCTTCTATTCCTCAGAGACAGCTGTTCCCTACACTCCTTCACTGCCTTGCAACGTAGGCCCGGTGTGAGGTTCCGGACGAAGACGATGTCGCCCACGTAGGACCGCTTGACTCTCAGAGATTCGCCTGTAGATCTCTTGGGAGTTCAGAACGCAGTCTAATCATGGGAGACCCCGTTGTCCGGGACATCATCGCTTCTCCATGTGTCTTTTTAGTTTTTCAGAAAGATGTGATTGTGCTAAAACGTGAAATCATGCACCTATGCATGTCGCGCCTCAACTTGGTTTGCTTTATGCAGCCTTTGCTATCCCTACCATTATTTCTGACCCGCACAGTGCTTCCGAGGATAAAATGGAGTTGTGTATACAAAACAAATGGCATTGTGTTTCTAAAACTCTTTTATGTCTGCTCTTGAAGAAGCCGTTTTTATTTCCGGAAGCAACTCCACCTGGCACCCCAGGAGCGGCGAACCGCTTCCTTACCTCCTTTGTGATCACGGTGGCAGATTCTCAGTGCACAGGACACTCTCTACTTGGTCCCAGGTGGAAAGTGTAACCACCCCAATCAGGAAACGGTTCCCTCCTACAGGCCCCTGCAAAGTTATACGCACGTGGCTCAGGGGCTCGTCTAGCTTTATCCAAAAGTGATCCTGGTGCCTCCGGTCGATCTTGCCTGTTTTCTTGTCACTGTTAACAGCATCGTAGGCAATCTTCTATCTCTTGATCGATTTCGGGCCACCAAACGTCTGCCCAGCAGACGCTTGATAGCAGTAGTTTTAGGTGGTTGACATGTAGGAACTGCAGTACCTTTCATGTAGATGAATCTGAGACAACCGCTCTATTGTCCCTACAGACTTCAGTCTCTATGCATAAAAAGTTATGTGCGCCTCAGCTCAAAAGGTGAAAAAGTCCTCCAAGCTTTCCTGTGTCCACACGGAGAGTATCTATTGCATGACCATTCACAGCGCGGGGTTTTGATTGGTTAGCCTGGTAGTGTATGCTTGTTTCAGAGGTGGATACTCGACGGCTTCATGGAGAGTACGTCACCAGGTGGGACGCTTGTCGGACGTCACTTGGTGCTAGAAGGAGGCTCATCTCATCTGCGTCGGTGCTGTCCATGCCCGATCAAAACACGAGTTTGTCGTCATACGCTCGCAGCGACAAATTTAATCACAGCATACTCAAGGACAGAGTACGCGGCGGCAGCTTGTTTGTTTAACAATGCCAAGGAATGGTTCATTATCGGACAGATCGTTAATTGTTTTTACGACAGTCATAAAACATTTAACACAGTACACCACAAAGAGCCCTTCTTGGTCAGTTTTTAGGGTAATTGGGCTCACTTTTCCTAATGTTTATGATGCATAAGCTATCAGTACTTCCGGCACCGTCAATGTTGGGTTCGAACGAACTGCACTATCTTAACAGGTAAAGTTTCACGTACGACAATAGCAGCGGCCTATTTGGGTCTTACTGCTCTAGCACTTCTTCAGTGCTAAAAAAAAACATAATTTATGCGCCGTAATATTTTCTCATGCTCCCGTGTCTAATCCCATTTTTATTGGGATCTAGTGGGCGATTGTAACAACTCAGCAACCTCGCTTTTTTCTAGGAGAAACCTTCTGTTAGTATTGATTAGCCCCAAAGCAGCTTGGAGCTTCTTTTTGTTCTTGAGATTTGCCGCGTTCTTGATCGTGGTCTTTTTTCTTTGCTCGGTAGAATGGTAGTAGACTCAATTCTGCTTCATAAGTATTGAATGCATGTTCTCAAAAACTCGCATCTTCTTTTGTTCACTAGCAACTGTGAGTCTCGTAAGCGCTTCATTACTACTCCTTATTTTTCGTCGTGCTCCATCACTGTTGGGTCAGAGATGATGATATCATCGAGGTATTCTGTAAACACGGGTATGTATCTAACAGTACACCCGTCCACCACACACTGAAACATTCATGGAGTGACATAAAGGGAAGCCTGAAAAATATGTGCATCGCTTTTATTGTATTCTGCAAGAACACTTCTGCTGATTTATCATCCGGTACTAGCTGCTGATACGCTTGAGTAAGATCAAGTTACACATATAGTCTACTTAATCCTAGCGTCGCAAACAACTCGGACACAGTCGAGTAATGGGTACACATGGCTCTTGACAGCCTTGCCAACTATGCTAGGATGATCGTCGCACAGTCGTACTGTCCCGTCATTTCATTCTTACCACGATGAGTGGTGCGGCCCAGCGTTGAGGACTGCGTTAAATAAAGATGCCTTGCTGTTCCAGGTGGACCAACTATTTATGTCCTCTTCAAGAAGCGAATGTACTACTAGGCTCTTTAAGTACGTTGGCTGCGACGTCATTGAGCTCCATAGCGAATTGGGGCTCCTTTGAATACCGCACGGTCGCTACGAAGAAACCTCAGGAAATCATATTGATAGCTCTTCCTTAGACGTACGACGTGTCTGATGCCCTGAAGCTCTGATAGCTCGATGATGGTCGGGAACCAATTTCGTACAGCAAGCATCATCCTTCTTTTTCAACGGCCATTACTGGTAACCAGCCATGAGTCATTTAAACATTAGGTTCACCATTGCATTGAAGTGTTGGAAATATTTCTTTCGATCATGTGAGTCCTTGTGGATTTTTTGATAGTCCTCTTCTTTTGTAAAGTCGCCAAAACTATATTTTCCCAAATCAACGAACAACAGTGCTCCAGACTTAAAAAAGCAACGCAGACAAAGAAATTAAATTTGTTCGTCTATACATACCAAGCCTACCCTAGTCTTTTTTGTTTTGGCAAAGGCTGACACACTATAAAACAAAACTTAAACCAAAATGCATTCCCACAACAAAGGAAGCACAAAACTAAGAAATGTCAAAAAAATGCACATTTTACCAATAGATACTCGTCTATTTATGATCAACAAATTACATATACTTTTAATGGAACGTGGTGTAGTGTTTCAACGCAGAAATTGTTCCATACTTCCATATATACTTTTCTTTACTTCATTTTTCTTGACACCACAAGCATTTCTTTGACCTTATTTAGCTCCCAGATTAAAGCGTTCATCAACTTCGTAAACTTTGTTACGCTGTATTTTTTGTGATTTTCGTCCCCCTTCTACGCTCTGCGATAAAACTCTTACTTCGGCACACCTTTGCTGGATTCTCTGTAGCGCCCACACCTATGATACACTGTACCACTGTACCTATGATTCACTGGTGCAAGTGGTCCTTCACGACAGCGCGCCGCGCGGACGGAAGCAAAGTTTGGCTCAAAGAGGACGTTTCCGTCCGGTAAAAGACGACTGTGCAGGTAAGGTATGAGAATAGTATCCCTCATGTCGCATGTGTCGGGTCGGCTAGGCCTCCCGACGATGCGTGGAGGAGAACCGAGGACGTGCTCAAAGGGAAAGCGCCACGAGAACGCCGACGGCAGAGCGCGCGACAGGAGAGCGCCGCGACACGAGAGCGCACGACAGCAGAGCGCACGACAGCAGAGCGCAGCGACAAGAGAGCGCGCGTCATTAGAGTGCGCGTCAAGAGAGCGTTGAACAGCAGCTGCAGTCACTAAGGTGCCTCTTCCCGAGGCAGAACGCTGCAGGTATCGAATCATAGTGGAAACCCGGAGACAAGGAGCTAAAAAGGACAAGACCAAATTAAATCATTGTTTTGCTGGTTCTGAGACGGTGTTGTTCTTGTCCTTTTTAGCTCCTTGTCTCTGGTTTTTCTACTGTGATTCGTCACAACCTCGCCTGCGTCTTCACTCTAATTTCTTTAAGTACCGAATCCCCTTCTCTAGTAACTGGGTTGTTATACATTGAATCAACTGTAACGCGACAGCCAGTTCTGCACAATATCTAAGTGCACCTTAATATTACGTCCTTAAACATAGGAACGGGTTTATTTCTAGCGCGTTCCAAATTCAACATTTTCCATCATTAGCCAGGATAATGATGGAAACACCTGCGTACACGGTAGGCTGATGTAGCCTTGCTCTCAGTAAATAACTTAAATGTTTAATCCCGGGGAAAAAAACGGTCACCGTCACACCGATTTTTTTTTTCTGCCATAATGGTATGTTATGCTAAGTTTTGTTTCCGGTGGACAACAATGACAAGTAGAATTGTCTGGAGAGCGAAAGTAGTCACGAATTTCAAAAGGAGTACACTATAAGGGGCAGAGATGACAAATTCGTTGTAATGTATTGAGTTAGGATGATAACCTCAGCAAACAAAATTATCTTTAATGGTGTCACTGCAAACCACTGTGCTCAACACGCTTGTGCCACTTAGTCCAGCTTAATTTGTCGCATAAGGCTGTTTTCATCTCAACTCAGTACACACTAAACTCAATCAAATTATTATCTGATCTTAAAATTAGTCGGCGTAGGAGCAATAAAGCAACAATTACCTTGACCGATTGTATATATGTTACTGTGGTCGACGGTAGTTTGCACTGCATAGGTGTGAACATCTTCATGTTTCGCCATCATTTAATAGGACAAACACTTTGCATTGAGCGCGTTACAACTGTGTGCGTGTGCCTCTCTCCACTTCTTTGACAAGGGTGGTGAACTTTTTTCTTCATTAGCCGGCTTTGCAGTGAACATTGTTCCAGGGAGCTTTCCTCCTCTGTTTTGAACACGCTTTTTGAAATTTTCTTGAATTTCATTATATCTATAAATTTTGCTATTTCAAAAGGTCGCAAAAGGTCGCACGCGACACGCGTCGTGAGAGCGCATATGCGCCTTCGTGACGCGCGCTCTTATGACACGCGCTCTCATGTCGCGAAGCTCTCCTGTCGTGCGCTCTGGTGTCGCGGCGATCTATTATCGTGCGCTCAGCTGTCGTGGCGCTCTCCTATCGCGCGCTCTTCCGTCGGAGCTTTAGTGTCGTGCGTTCTCGTGTTAGACCGCCGTTTGGAGATGGCGCCCCCAAGCAATGACGGATGTGTTCCCGCTCCCAGCGACGCGCCGTATGTCGGTAGGACGGTACTTGTAGGAGAATATCGACTTTTGTCGTGCAATGTGGACTGCCACACTCGCTCTCCTGCAGTGAACAAAAATGGGGCGCAAGAAATGAGAGGCAAGGAACGAGGAAGATCACAACGAGACAGTTGAGCTCAGACTATAAAACAAAATTATGCTGAAATTGCTGCTGTCGCTACGCTGATTCTCGACGTGATACGTTAGCATTTAGCGCGGGGGTTCCGACCCAGCGAAGGATGGAAATTCCTTCAACTTCGAAGAGCCAGTCCGTTTTCTCGGGCGTCGTCGACTTCAAATGTAGCCACCGCAGCTTTCCTCGATTTTCGCCTACGGTCCACACAGTTTTGCCCTCAAAGAGCCATTGTTTCCTTTTGGGTGTTAGTGGCTTCGCGCATACGGTGTCGTCGCTGCCCCTAGGTTTTACGTTGCTGCATACGTTGTACCACCGCCATGGCCGCTTGATCTTCTCCTTTTCCGTGTCATTGGAAGGATGACAGAAGACGTTTATCGAGCTTCTGCTTCTTGTGCTTCGGCTTCTGCTCTGCCATGACGATATGCTGGCCCGCGCTCCACAACCTGCGACGAACTGTCGTTTGTGAAAGGTTCAATTCAAGATGCTTTGGGATTTTCCTGACGGAAAGGATGAGGTCACCAAGAAAGCAGCAACAATGTAGGGGTATTCGGTCTCGGTCCTCGCTTTTATCGGACACTGCCGAGGTACATCGTAGATTCGTCCTTCATATTGAAAAGCTTGAACGATTCGGTTGACCGTCTTCGGGGGCCTATTTAGGGAGCACCGATATGCCGCTGCGACTTATCTTTTGAGCGAACTGAATGATTTTCCGTCTGTCCGCTTCGTAACTCTGGCCATGATGACGTGCTGAAATGTTTCTGGCAGCAGTGCGAAGGCCAGCAAATGTACACCTTTCTCAAGCACAATGTTAAGAAGGGTGGTGCTCTTTCTCTAGTTGTCATTCACAATTTTGTCATTCTGTCGTTGATGAATGTTATCAAACAATAATAGTGCTCATCGTATATTTTCTGGGGCGATAATTCCATTTTGACGCAGTTTCATCTCGCAACTTCAACGCTAGATGCTGCACGTAGCATGCAACTGACGAAGAAGACGATCACGCGTAGCAGACGGCTCGCAAGCGTTCCGAAGACGCGATGCGCGCGATGGGAGTGTACTCTTGTCGAATGCGCGATGCGCATGCGTGGCAGTTACGCGCCAGGCCTTTAGGGTGCTCTTTTAGTACCTAATGCCACGCTTTCTATGTTCGCTTTAATTGTGATTAAGATAGAAAAGTTTACACAGTTATCTCATAATTATTCCGTTTGATATGTGTTTTGTTCGGAAGCTGTATGGTCATTTTGTATATGCTTAGTAAGTTGTTTTGAAATTGTGTCAAGTACTCAAGGGATAATGGATGAACAGTAAGCAGCAAGGTGCATGACTACAGCCCTCTTAAAAAACGGACGAACATTTTTTTATATTTTTGTTTCAGAACAAATCATTTATTCTGTAGACCGCTGCTAGCGATCGCGACATGTCCGCTGTTCTGCTACAGATGCTAGAGGGTGTTGACCCATGCGAGGGAACTCGCTTGCGACTTGACATAGCAACTGTGGAGTTGTAGAAGGATACATTTTGAATTATCCTTCTAAACTCCGCTAACATTATGCGTACCTAGATTCCACAACATCCAAATATAGAGTGATTGTTCAGCAATTTCATGGCTCAAAAGATTGAAGGACGACTTGCTGGTTGTTCTGCTCTGGATGAGTTCGCGGTATAGCAGTACAACTACACCGTCGCGCCGAGGACTGGTACAACCAACAAATTGCGTATTTTATAGCGATTTGTCAAGGGCTAGATTTCCCAGTTTCGTGTCTGATATCAAACAAAGGTCGACACAAAACTACTCAAAACTCTGGACAATTATCGCCATACATGAGCGATGGCGGCAACCAGACAACAAATCTGGTTTCCGCCGTCGCTTATAAATGGCGACAACCTTTCCAGTTTTTCCGTCAAGGTGCGCGATGGTACAATGGTCGCCGTCTTGTACGTCCCCCTGCAACGCCCTAGCGAGACATCAAAGCATTTATGATGGACGTGTTCGGCTGGGTAATGCTCGGCGATGACACGTCTGCCGTAGTGACGGGTGACTTTAACGTTGACACTGCACGCCCGGAGGAAAAGTGGTTCACTTTGTTTATGCTCGAGCGTTTTGGGCTTCCATGTGTGAACGAACCTAGGGTGCCCACGACCAGGCATCGGACGTGTATAGACCTCGTCTTCACAAAAACATGCCTGCCGTCAGCGTACACCCTATGGCGGTGTACCACAGCGATCACAAGGCCGTGGTCACTGTGGTTATGAAATAAATAACAACCCCGGATCGTTACATATATGTCTAATTCTTTAATCGTTCAAATAACCAATTACCCAATCACACCTTTATCCTTACATTTATAAATACTTCATTCCCACCATACTCCAGCTTCGCTGATCTTCCTTCTTCACCAAATTAAAAAGGCTGACAGTTTTTTAGTTTCCACATCCAGCAGCTAAGTCGTACTCGTTCAGTGCATTTCCGGTTTCCCACATCTATTTTTTGTGTAACTGGCATGTAATTATTTAAAAAAGGTACTTTAACACTATCGCTATAACATTCTGCAGTACTTGACTGGTTCATGTTATTCTGAGCAGCAGTACAGACACGGGAGGTCAATTATTATTGTTCTTTTTATCATTTATACCTCCCCTTTGTCAGTGTTTTTATTTTGGTGGGGAATTATGTCACACTCTATCGTGCAGTTTCTATTGGAACATGGAGTGTGGCCATGCTTAAGAGTACCCGCACGATCAAAAATATTAGAAGCACAGTATTCCCAAATTAAGTACGTAACACACACAAAATATTGTTTATATTTTAAAGCTACTAAATATAAACAATTGATTGCTAATTTATGAAAAAACGTGATCAAATCTTACTTGATGTTTTTCGTTCGGGGGAAAGTAGCTTTGTAAGTAAAGGTATGCTGCAGGAGCATACATTGTTGTTTCCTCTGTTACCAGTGCGTCCAAACAGAGTTCCTTCCATTCTTTTGGTTCCTCAGGGCTGAACTTTGCTTCGTCTTTAAATGTTTTCCAATACTCCTGAAGTTTTCCTCCGGCAGTTTTAATGTAATCCAGTATCAACATCCAGCCCATGTAATTCTGCAAGAGGTTACTTGAAAAAATTAAAACCAGTTATGGTCTTCCGTGATTATATATATATATATATATATATATATATATATATATATATATATATATATATATATATATATATATATATATATATATATATATATATATATATATATATATATATATATATATATATATATTACCGTGGAAACGCCCAATAAGGCACAGAATAAGCTAATTTCTGTAAATACCTGAATGCTCGGGTTTAGAACGCAAAGCGTTTCCAAACAGACAAAATTTTAATCTGCCTTGGAGATGTACGATTCGGTCGATTCGCAGCCGTTCGGACGAGGCAGAGATTAAACAACTTGGTAAAATTAGCGCATTGACGAGGGAGGAAGAACGTAGACCTAGGACAGAGCGCTAGTTAAAACTGGCGTTTATTTCGAAGTGAAAGCAATACAGGTATGAAGTACTGACCATTAAAGGAGAAACGCACTACGAATAAAAAGACATGAAAAATAGTCAGTAAAAGAAGGGGCAGGAGAGAGAAAGACATAACGATAAAAAGGAAGAGAAGAAAGAGGAGGAGTAAAAAGGAATATAGGTCTAAGCTAGACGTCTGGGTTACACATCTGCGTCGGCCACACCCACACTATCCCAAACGACAGCGACATTCATATAGATATACAGGTTGTTTCACGAAAGGTGGCCAAATTCGATATTGCGAAAACTACGCGCCGTACCAAAAAAGGCTTGTGTCGTTTTGGTCCTGGGCCATGGACCTGTTTAGGAAAATTATTAAAGTCCGAGATAATTATATTGTTAATTATTTTTGCGTAATTACCTTTTTTATTATTGGGTTTGAGGGCATGGTTCCACTTAGAAAATTGCTCAGCATCGTCAAAAAGCACTAAATCAACAAATTGCAGAACGATAGAAGGCACGGAAGCATTTTACGACTTTCTGAAAAACCGTCCCAATTCGACAGGTTTTTAAGTTTCAGTTTGTTATCGGAGCGCATCTCGCCCCGGCAGCACCGCGCCCCGTGGAGAGATAGTGCAACCAGCCTCTGCTGCGTCGCGCGATGACAGCGCAGCAGAGGTTGGATGTACTATCTCTCCACGGGGCGCGGTGCTGCCAGGGCGGAGATGCGCTCCGATAGCAAACCGAAACTTAAAAACCTGTCGAATTTGTACGGTTTTTCAGGAAGCCGTAAAATGCTTCCCGTGCCTTCTATCGTTCTGCAATTTGTCGATTTAGTGTTTTTCGATGACACTGAGCAATTTTCTAATTGAAACTATACCCTTAAACACAATATTAAAAAAGTTAATTACGCAAAAATAATTAACAATTTAATTATCTCGGACTTTAATAATTTTCCTACATAGGCCCCTGGCCCAGGACCAAAAAGACACAAGCCTTTTTTGTTGCAAGGCGTAGTTTTCGCAATATCGAATTTGTCCACTTTTCGTGAAACACCCTGTATATGGACAGCATATGGGTAGCATATGGACAACCAAATGGACACCATATGGGTTACTTTTAACAGACGCACGCCTTATGCAAAGAGGAGTACGAACGGAACTAGACGTTGTTATATCTATCCATCGCACAAGAAAAGCGTTTTCAAGCTCTTCTTTATTCTGTGTACCCGATGCATTTTGTGCAACACACAATACAAAGTATATATCTGCGCTGAGAACTAAGGAAATCAGTAAGACTCTTGAGCAAGGCACCGTGCACGTTGGGCGTTATACGGTGTGCAAGTTCATCTACTATTTGCGTACTACGAGCTTCTGCTCACATGTTACATTTTTTCTTGCGTGTTTATATTCCGTCGTAACCAGTAAAGGCACTTGCTTAGCTGCCTTGTCAAAACGCACATTTTCTTGCGTTCCGAATGTTGCCTGAGAGCGACATTGTCGAAGACACAATTTAGAAATTGTTTTTTGTTTGTTTAGTACTGCTAACCCCAAAAGCGACTAAATCAACGCTGAAGTGCCTGGGGTTTCGCCAAACACTCTGTATAAAACTGAGAAAGAGCAGGAGACGGGAGCGCGCAGAGACGCCAGAGCATACGGATCTCTGGGTTGTATTAATTAGTGGGTACACCTCAAGATAGATGTCTTTGTCTCCACTGCACTCGTCGAATGCGTTAGAATAGCGAACGCCGGCTTCCGGCGTTTGGCTCTCGCATTCAAGCACGTTCAACAAGTGCAATAGAGACAATGGTAGCTAGCTTTAGGTCTACCGACCAATCATTTGTACCACGAGCTGAGCGTTCGGACGAGCTGTATGTGCGAATTCTACGATTGACCCAGTAAGTGTCACGCCACTGCTAAAAAAGACAGTTGCTAGGGGCGTTGCTAGGGACGACTACATGGTACTAAATTTCATCTGAAGAGAACCATTGTTTAAAATCGAACCTGGGATTGAAATGTCTAAAATGAATAGCTATAAAAAGCCTTCATTCCACACTTACTACGACAGAAGTTTGCCAACATTTGGGCTGTTTCTAAAATATTTGGAACGGCAACATCCTGTCCTCCAGACGCCTCGAGATGCCTACTGTAGACGGCGAACGCATAGGGAATGACTGAGGTATGCTGTCTGCAACAGTTCGGATTATTTGTGCAATGATTCAATTTGTATCTTCACCTTTTTGAGAACATGGAGGTCAAAGAGATCCCCAATATTTGTAATAATCCCTAGAATTGCGTTGCAAGCTCACTGCTCAATCTTAGCCATCTATTTATTTCTCGCCATTCCGTACTGCCCTATTCCCCCCCCCCCCCCCGAAGTCGCCGTCAACCTCATCCGAGTCCACTTCACTCTACCTAGCTCTGGACCGATCCATCCTAAAATAATATTGAAAGACGTTTCAATTGACGCGGTTTCCATGGTATTTATTGGGCCGACGTACCAGATGGTTTTTAGGACCCTTACTGCCTTGCAGTTTTCACAGAGTGAAATAGTCCGTCGGAAACCGTTACTTTTACTGGGTCGCTCTCGTTTTACAAGAACAAGGCCATTGATCTCAAGCTTCAGAATGTTGGTGTTGTCGAAGTTTTATTTCACAGAGCTTCGGTAACTTTCTCTTTCAGCTTCTGTCTTCATACAGCACTTTCCTTGTGTCTTAAATTCTTTATCAACCCCAATGCTCGAGCTGCTGGAAGAAATGTGACTTCTAAAGTCGCTGCAAACTGTGGTCAGCGACCTAGGCCTGCTGTAATAAGATCGGTTGTTGTACGGAACGGCTGCTTCGAGACAACATTTCCATACGCCGGGAAATTCGTTATACAAGTTGATGAATTGCTTTATGTCTCTGATAGCGCGCTCAACGAAGCCAATTGAAGCAGAGGTGAGATGGAGGAGAGAGTTTAAAAATGATTCCATGGTCTTGTGCCCACACTTTTAGCTTGTTGCTTCGAAAGGTGGGTCCGGTGTCCGACCGATGATTCAGAGGTTCCTGAAGATTTCTCGAATAACGAAGGTAATTATAGCTTTTGTGTCCTCTTTTCCAGGTTGTGTAACCACTGTCCTGGTGCATCCGTCTATGCAAGCGAGAAGGCTTGTGTCTTTTTGACTCCCTCAACTTTCTTCTTCAACTTTGAAAAATCCAGATGGACAACATTGAATGGTGTTTTTGAGTACTTTCGGCGATGTCATCTCATCCACGGTTTGCTTAAACATAACTTTATGAATTTCACAGTGAGGACATAATTTTACCTACTGTTTGGTCTCGTTTTTCATCTTCGGGCGTGGAAATCTTTTCAAAGCTTTTTGACGTTTTCCAAAATACGGCTTGACCACCCGGCTCTCGGCTGTCGTGATAGAGCATCAGTACTTCGGGAACAAGAGTGCTGGAAACATGGTTCTTTTGCTTTTTGAATATCAAAGATTACGCTCCCTTTCTAGAGTTTTTTCCTGGTTTATGGCTTCTGGGCTGTCTAGATTTGGTGTGATTAACAACATAGACAAAGCATACATGTCTCAACTAGACCCCGGTTTGGTGGAATATCTCAAGGTCAGACTGTTGCAGCTCGTTGATCCACCATGCTAATCGTCCATCAGGCTGAGCCATGTTGAGCAGGTGTGTAAGGGCTTGGTGGTCTGTGAACAACTTAAATCTTGTTCCCTCTAGATACGATGGGAAGCACTTTACAGCTATCAAAACTTCTAGAGCCTTCTTCTCGTAGTCGTATAGTTTATTTCCGGCTTTGAAGAGTTTCAGCTGTTATAGCCAACGACCCGCACGTGCCAATGACCTTGCTGTGTGATATCCCGCTGATATAGGACAGCTCCTGCACCGTAATGAGAAGCATTGATGTTCAGCTCAAAAGGGAGACGGAAATCACGTAAACATATAACCGGGTCAGAAGAAATGATCTGAGCTAAGCTGCGAAATGCCGCCTCACATTAAATCAATCCACTAAAATTCGACATAATTTTACATGAATCTGGTTAGACACTTCGGTTTCAGGGCATAGTCCATGATAAATGCTTGCAAATGTCCATCTCAAAAAAAAATTTCTGAGAGCATGCACGTTGTAATGTGTGACCATTTTCGAAACTCTGTTACGGATTCTTACTTAGTACTCTTTGTGGTACCATCAAATACCCGGCCAGAAAGACGTCCTCGCCCCGGAGAAACTCACCCTTTCTAAAGTTGAGTGTGAGGCGGGCCTCACCGTCTGGTGACAGCACTTTGGACGGATGCTGCACCAGCTCCTTCTTTGATTTGGAGTAAATTACGACACTACCTATGTACACATTGCAGAAAATTCCAATGTATTGGTTCAAAACTGCTGTCATCATTCCCTAGAACCATGGAGGGAACTTTTTTTATTCAAATGGTTGTCGCTTGTATTCATACAAACCAAAGAGTGTCGTGAAGGCCGTCTACACGTTCGTACCTTCGGTCAGTGGAACCTGTCAGAAACCTTTACGGAGGTCGATACGCGAGAAGATCTAGCTCCAACCCGTCTTGACAATGATGCTGTCAATACGAGGCATCGGGAAGGGAATCAGGGCCGTCTGTTGGTTGAAAGCTCGATAGTTCGCACCAAACTTGAAGGATCCGTTTTTTTAGGAGCGACGGTCACTGGTGAGGCAAACGGCGGAACTGAAGGACCGATGATGTCTGCGTCCAACATCTTCTGTAGTTCCAATCTCAGCCATAAATTTGTTCTCGTGTCATGCTGTACGGTTTTTTGCGAATAACGGTCTCGTCGTTAAGCGCGAACGGTACTTGGAATTCGGTGATGGCGAGGAATTAAGTTGTGACACGAGACAACTTTGGGTACTGTTGGCTAATTTGTCGTTACGTTCTAACAAGTTTTAGTTTTTGTACTTGAGCCTCTGGGCCAGGAGACTGCTGTTATTGGGTCTTCTGTCCGCTAATATCTCATCATTTTGGCAGATATTGATCCTCAGCTGCCTCATATGAGGCCTCGAGAAGAGGAAATCATATTCCACCCCATTCGTAACCAGTTCTGAAGTGTTAGCATATTTCCTTGGAACACGAGAACAATATTGATCCAGTGGTAATAAAGCTGTCGTCTTTAGTCGTAACTTTGCGCGCAGATAGTTCTTCCACAGTACACGTTTCCTTGTTGATGATAGAAACTGACGTTCCACTGTCTACCAATATCTCTGCGTTTGATCGTTCACAATTATTTCAATGGGCAGAATTCACAAAGAAGCTAAGTAAACAGTCTCTATTTTTGTCCTCGGGTGGGACTGCTCACCCTGTTTTATTCGTTTTTTTTTTGTTCTTCCCCGGTTCGACTGCAGCTATCTTTACGACCTTGTTATGTAATAACAAGGTTTCTATTATTCATTTATTTGGTACCTACATCGCCCGGTGGGCATTACAGGAGGGGGGACGAAAGAAATTTACAAAGAGCGAACGTACAGCAGAACAATAACAACAAATAACAAGGCAAGCAGGAGAAACATGCCGATATATACTGCAATAATATGAAAAAATGAATAACAGCGAGATAACCAAGTCAAACAGGAGAAACATGCCAATATATACTGCAATAATATGAGAAAATTATTAACAGCATGCAGAAGTCACACAAACAATCATCGAACCGACTACAATAACCTAATTTCATCAAAAAATTATTCCGTGGCTGGTTCCGTGGCTGGAGGGTTGAAACAGTCTGGTTTCGATCAAAGGGTTAGGGTGGCGATGCGGACTAGTTGGCTCATGCTTTATAGATTCGACACAACACACAAGAAACGAAGACGGAGTGCAAGGGGTACACAAGCAATTGATTTTTGTACCCCTTCTAGTTCCCTTCGTTTCTAGTGCGCTGTGTCGAATCTACACCGATCTAGGTTACGGCGCTGCGGACGATCGTGGTCTCCCCTCGGCGACTCTTGAGACACTCGACTGTTCAGACGCCGGCTCTTGTCAGCCAACGGGTTGGGCCTCTCCTGAAGACACTGGAGTAGAGCTTCAACCGACTTAGGCGACCTCACTTGGACATTCTTTTGCATATCTTGTGAGAGCCCGTGAGCGATCAGGTGCTATTGTTGCAGAAGCTGGTAGTCCTGGTTCGGCAAGTTGAAAAAGTCTTCTTTTCTCGTAGAAGTACTTTATTGGAGAGCACAACCGGAACTTGAAGAAAATCACGCGGTTCCATCTCTCCAAAGCTTTTCTCGAAAGCTCGCCAGAGAACTCGCCTTGCAATCGCTCCAGCTTGACTCCGGGTGGTCTGTCAAGTGCTGGTCTTACCACTTCTTGGCTATCCCACTTCGATAAAGACGCATGTACTTAATCCGATCCCCTTCTGACGCCCAGCAATACTTTTTGCTGCATATTCAAAGAAATTCATCCAACTCTCCGTACTTCAAGAGGAGCCATCGAACATGCCTGGCTTGACGAGCTCAAAACGATGTCTTTGCGGTGCTTTCACTGCCAAGATAATTACTCCCATCAGCTCGTTTTGCTGCGCTATTTGCTTTTGCTGCAATTGCAGTGACTGCATCATGGGTGCGAAAGTAGACGCTGGCGCTTCTGGGCTGTATCATCTGTCTTGGCTGTCTAGTTGACGGAGGCTGGGCTTGAGAACCAAGTCCTGAAATGCCGAAAGTTGAATATTCCCCTTGGGATATCCTTTGCTGATGAGTTCTTGGAGAGAAAGATTGGCCTTTCAAAGAACCAATTCTGTGAGCTCAGAGGTGCTGGCGTGTCCAGGCAGGTGTCGCTCATTGTCGTCTTGTCGGTTACTTGAAAATTCCACTTTATCACCTGCGGTTTGGTCCAGGGTAAAGGTTACCTACATTTCTTCCCCTCAGGCTATCCTACCGGCTGCGCGAAATTGTAATAACCCCTAAAATTGCGTTGTAAGGTCACTGGTTAGTCTATACTTTCTACTTATTTCTTGTCAATCCTTACCGCTCTGTTCTTCTTTCTCCTCCTCGTTGACGTCAATCTCTTCCACGCCCACCTCAGTATTTATAAAAAGAAATTGTGTTTGCGTGTGATACGGGATACTGTCTGACGAAAATCATCACACGTATAGAGATGTGCTAAGAATACAGCGAGATTTAGAACAGGAAATCAAAGCAGCGTCAGTCCCTCATTTTTGATTTTGCTGGATCAATCATTTTGAATCAAACATATAGGTTTGAGTTTCCAAACTTCGACTTTCAGACTCGCAATATGGGGGTGTTGCGTACCTGATCGTAAACATCACACTGAGGAAGAATACTGCTAATTCTTTCGTGTTCAGTAAGATCCTAAATAGCAAATAAGGTGGATAAGAAAATAAGAAGTATTGGGTAAGTTATATTGTCACGAAGAGTTCGTTTGCTCATAGAAATATGAATTCAAGCAACTTCTATGTTGTCAGAACTTTTTGAAGCAGTGTGCTAGTCTGCACTTCAACGTTGATACACTTCACGTCGTTGTTGTACGTAAAGTTGCTTCACAATGTTTCACCCATCTCAAATATTGCGCAAGCGAGCTCCGCAGACAGGCGTTCACGCGCTCGCACACCTCAAGCGTTGACTAAAGATTTGCACAGGCACTATTCTCATCCAGAAGCCCACAGAAAGTTGACCCCGAGAAAAGAAGTGTCGTCGCTTGTCACCAACATAATTTAACGAGTCGCGTACTCCCACAGAACGAACACTAATCCCTCAAAAGCCATCGTGCCATCTGCTGGCGAGGCAAAACAGGTTGTTAAACTTTATTACCGGCATTTGTCATCGGTTTATGATACTGAGACAATAAAACAAGTATTCATGATTAGATACTGGGAAGACACAATGCTTACAAAAATATTTTACTTTTCTATCGGACAATTTCTAACCTTGTATCTCTCCATAGCAACGGACCTAGCAACGGTAAGTTTGAAGCACAGCGCCTGTGGTTACATCGTTACATATGGGGTCAATTCTGTACATCATTTTATGACAAAGAGAAAATACAACAGTTAGTACGGTTATGCACATAAATGACCTAATATATTTTCCTGTCTAACTGTGTTTCATAATATAGTATTGTAGAATCTTTTAGAAAACTATCTTCGGTGGAATAGTAAAAATAAAGTCAATAAATAAAGTATATAAAACAAAAAATCACAATGTAAAGTAACCACCAGAAGAATAAAGTAAATATTGGATATAACAACACTGGTACATATTTGCTCACTTTTATACGGCCTTCAAAATATCTGGGCGCCTTGTTTCACTAAACCGACTTGGAGAGTCAACGTCTGCGATACACGGATGGAGCTTAGTGAATAGAAAAGACCGGAAATATCTCCAGCCATAAAATGAAGCCTGTAATCCCATTTTGAACATGGCTATGGTGGTAACATGGTGTTTCACATCATGCTCAGTGTCAAAAAGTTTGATCCAGGGCGAATTCAGGAACTACCGCTGCACTATATGGAGGGCGTCCGCAATGCAACTAAAAAGCAGGAAAGCCAGACGCGGAAAAAGCACGCGCTGAGCGGCCGACGAGAGGTCAAGACGGCGTTTGAAATGAAGAAAGTGTGGGATGAAAGAAGAACGAAAGGAAGATACATTTGGAAGAGGCCTAGAGGGAGCGGACGGCGTTCGAAAGAGGTTTAGATCGAGGAGGATTCGGAAGGGGTTCAAATAGATGCGAGCGGCCGGCTCCGCGTCCTCCAAGCAAGGATTGTCCGGGACAGATTCCTGGGTCCTTGGCGGAAACGCAAGCCCTCCGCTGCACAGCCCACAAGCCATGGGTCATCCAAGGTTTCAAGACAAGCTCACACACAGTGGCCACCAAGAAGGCCCAAGACACTAAGCAGTGAATAAGCAACGACGACCACGGACTCTTCGTTCGATCAACTGTGACAGTTGCGAATGCGGATTTCTTTAATTTGCTTGGCTAAGTTCTCTCTAGTTGTCTTTTTGTGTGTGTGTGTGTGAATACTTATGATTTTGTTTTCCTCGTTTTGCTTTTAAATACAATCTATTTTCCGATAAAGTGAGAAAACCCAGACAGAAGTTTTGCCCATTATTTTAGAACCGTATGGGGTCCTGCACATGCGAGGTTTTCTTTAAACTTCTATTTTCTTTTACTTCTGAAATATTAAACACTGAGGTGTCTATAGTAAAATAGATAAATGGGCTAGTTGGTACATCACTGAATGGAAAGCGCCAAATAAACAAGGACGAAGAAGGGGACAGAGACGAAGCGCACTCACAACTGAAGGTTTATTGAAACAAACATTGACTATTAATACCGTCTATCTGGGTGTTGGCTCAAAAGAAAAACTCTTTATCTGTTAAGTGCAGTGACGGCGCACTAATACACAGACTCTCCTCTTGCTCTCTTATGCGCAATGCCTCATGTATTTCTAGCGCTGTTTTGTTTGCGTATCTGCCCAGAACTGTTGTTTTTTCCAATTCTGGGCCACATGGGCACCTATCACAGTGCACCGCAAGATTGCCCGACGGGGACTGTTTCACTGACCAGGCATGTTTCCTGGCCCTTTCATTTATGCAACGCCCCGTTTGGCCACATGCGATTTCCCGTAACTCATTGGTATGTTATATACCACTGACGTTAAACACTACACGTATTGCTTAGCGTGCTTCTTTTGACACACTTTACCCTCTCCCTTTCCGTTGTTTATTTTTGAACATAGGTGAGACAGCTTGTGTGGCGCTGAAAACACCACTGGCACTTCAGAATGAGCCGCTACTTTTTTTAGATTGTGCGATAGATTGTGAATGTATGGAATCACCGCCGATCTTGTTAGTTGTCTGGAAGGAATATGATCGTCCTCTTTTTCTTCATCTTGGAAACAAGGTTATTCGCTACTTCCCACAAGAAGCGATCGGGGTACCTTCCGCGTTTTAGGCGATTCACCTGCGTAAGGAAGCTTTCATCCGCAACATGGTGGCATGAATTTGCTAGCGAGGCTCTCATTTGGCACGATGCTGTTCCCCTTTTAACGAGTTTGGATTGCGCAGAATTGAAGGGCAGAACCCCTTTCTTAGTTCGCGGTTCATATTTCCAACAAACATAGTCACCTTCGAAGTTGAGGCTCAAATCCAAAAACTGCACCCTTCCCTTCGTCATTGTTTCATGGGTGATAGTCAATCCATGTGAATTCGAGTTAAAACAATCCACCACATCGTTGATTAAGTCCATGCTAACAGTAACGGACTTCGGGGCAAGTACCAAGAAATCATCCACATACCGACAGAGAGTCTGTGTATTAGTGCGCCGTCACTGCACTTAACAGATGAAGAGTTTTTCTCTTTGAGCCAACACCCAGAGAGACGGTATTAATAGTCAATGTTTGTTTCAATAAACCTTCAGTTGTGAGTGCGCTTCGTCTCTGTCCCCTTCTTCGTCCTTGTTTATTCGGCGCTTTCCATTCAGTGAGGTGTCTAATCTTCCTTAATCAGTTGAGTGAGGGAGCAGGACAATGGTATTGTGCTTCGAGTTTTATGAAATCTAGTGGCAAAGCGGTGGGCACGCTAATACCGCAACCCAAGCAGCACAGAGTTGACCAGTCATTCGCCAGTGGCTGGCAATGATCCTTTGGCCAGTGGCCAGACAGTGGCCAATCATTGGCCAATGACTGGTCTTTCTCTGGCCATTGGCCAATGGCCACTGACCATCAGCCATCGGCCAACCGTTAGCCGATTAATGGGCGCTCTTTGGCCATTGGCCAAAAGACCATCACAAGCCATTGGCCAAATATTAGCCAAAATCTGTGCTGCTTGGGAGAGCTTTGTAGCTCGGCACCGTTCGCCTTCTTCAAATTGATCCCAAAAGAATCAATAATTGCTATTCTGAGGGATACTTGAGGCCTTACAGAGGCTAGAATATTTAGAGTGCATTTTTTATTCCACTTCAAATAAACTGATTGCTGCATAACCGTCTTCTATTGTATTTACGTGTAATGTAAAAAAGTTAATAGAAGAATAAAAGAGTTAAACCTTTACTTACGAGTCAGTCTTTTGTATGCATTCGAGTATTGCATTAACGTGATATCTGTTTCGCACCGTTACCTGTTGATTAGACTTAAGAGTGATGTTCACCTTCTTGAATTGATTGCTCAAAAGTAGGAACAGGGGAAACTGAAATAACGCATAGATTCAAACATTTCACACTTAGCGAAGTGCTTTATCGTTTCTAAAGAGCAGTCGACTCCTGTATATTTTATTTTTATTTATTTATAATTAGTGTGCACCCGATTGGGCCCATTGCAGCATTGCAGGCGCGCATTCAAGACGATTCAACCTATTGATCTGAGGATTATGGTAGTTGTCCGAAGGGTCAATGAAATGTCCTTATCTAATACGTCATACCCTTTGAATCACCCTGCTTTATTAAAACATACTCGTATATACCGGGCGCTTCTATAATTAAGACATGTAAATACGGGTTAACAAGAGAAAAAAACTATTTTAGGGTACTAATTCCAGCCACGGCCGATGTCAGAAATCGCAAAAACATACTAATCAACAAAATAATTACTTACAACTTACTAATTGATTTTTGTATGTATGTATTCCTGACGTCCGCCGTGACTGGCAGCTTCTTTCCGAAAAGAATTCATTTTGTCTCAACCACCCTTGTTTTACAAATTCGTTAAAATATTCGCAGAAACATCCAGTAATATTACAAATGACAGACAAGATGCAGGCGAGCTGGTGAACATTCAACATCTTGAAAACCTGGGTTTAAAGCACAAAAGAACGAAGTATCACTAAGGGTGTGCGAATATTCGAAATTTCGAATACGAATCGAATATTTTCCTTCTTCGAAACGTGTTCGATTCAAAAATTGCATATTCAGAAGTTCCCGAATATTCGCACAAACTGCGAATATTCGACCAAGTAACGAATAATCTGCCTGCCACACATTCCCCTATGAATGTTTATTCACTGGCAAAAGGCGTATGATGCATGCGTTATCGGTCTGCTTCGCTTCTATCTGTCCGATGGCAGCAAGACAAGATCAGTTTCGGTTTCTTTTTCACCAAGCCCTTTGTTGTGTGGCATTTTTATAGCAATATGAGACGTAATTGCGCGTTCTATAAATTGAAATATAAATATAAAACAAATCTCGAGAGTGTTATCCAATATAAATGTTTGACCATTAAAAAAGAAAAAGCTAGTTGCGAACAGAACATCGCATTGCCATTGACAACAACACCTGCCACTCCCGCGCAGTCAAAACTGGGGATGTCGCGAACCTGCCCAGTTTGGAGCGCGACCAAGTTCGATTTTCTCGATATGTTCACCGTGATGTTCGACAAAGGTTCGACTGAAGCTCAACTCCTGTGCCCATGCGCGAAAATTAAAAAAAAAATCTAGTTTACTCGATTTGGCGGTGGAAAAATGCACTATTTGTTGGGTTTATTGGCATCACTGGTTCACATTAATAACTAATGAAAGCGTTAAAAGCGCGTATTTCGCTTTTATATATGGTAAACATTAGTAACCATTCTATAAAATATAAAATAAACTACTTTCTAAATTATTTGTTTCCCAAAATTCGAAATATTCGTGTAGCAGCCGGGCAACACTGTCCATAAGTCGAACTTCTTCAAACTTTAGTGAAATTTAGCAGGTTCCCCGAGTGAAAGGGTCTTTCTACTGGCGGAAATGTTGTCACGGCGCGTAGGGAGCGCTTACTTTCTGAACAGGTTGAGCAGTTAATTTCCCTACACGATAATCTGTAATGAGTGCATAATAAAAGTATCTTTAGCCTACTGCAGCCTAGTAAAATGCAGTTGCATTTATTTATTTTAAAAAGGCAATAAAACCTGCTGTAACCCCTTGTTTTTTTTTAATTTTTCTTGATTAGACACATATTCGATATTCGATTCGATATTCGAAGCCCGTTTTTTGTCTTATTCGTATTCGATGCGTATTCGAAAAATTCAATATTCGCACACCCCTAATCATGACCCTTTTTCGTTCCTCGGTCTCCGTATAAACTTGGGGTTTATGACGCCATTTATTTAACTATTCAATTAATAAACAAGATGCATAAAACGCAAACCCTCTTTTGACGTTTGCAAGCAACAAAAATGGCACTCTGTGATCTATCATTGCATGTAATTTAAGCCTATATTACAGAATGGAACAATTCACAGGAGGGAATGTTTTATAAATACGAATTTTTATCAAATCTCAATCTGCTGTGTTATTGCCGTATCAGCTTAATAATTCCTATATCTCGCGCATAAGGAACGCAGAAACGATGTTCTTCTACCTGCTGGTGGCTATTGTGTCGCTCGGTTGATGCTCGCTTTAACCTATATGTGCGTATCAGCTAAAGAGATTCTGCTCTTTTGTGTCCACAGTTTCCGTAACTTACATTCACGACTCCCAGGACTGAAGAGGCCTTTTCGTTTCCGATTGAGATTCAATTATGTGGTACATGTTACTATTTCTCCTTTTATTGGCATCAAGGAAAAACGTTTCTCTGCTGTTTTCGTAAAAGCCAACTGAACCAACGGCAGTTTGGTATTTCGGTTTTTCTCACTAATATTTGTTTTTTGTTGTTGTTTTTGTTTTAGTCAAGAGCTTGGGAGTTGGGACAAGGCACCTTAATATCAACGTCATCAGCTGACATGATCACAGTCCGTGAAATGAACGCGTAATAGTATTATCTGAAGAGTCCCTTTTGTGACGTTTATTTGACCTTACTGATCGTGTTCAAATTGCTTTCAAAAACCCTTTGCCTTTCCTTAGACTGAGAAGTCGTTCGGTGGTTTTGAAAAGTCCCAAAACTAACCTCAGAAGAAACACGACATATCTTATGGCACATATAGGGGTATAGTAATAGTTGTTTCCGTATAATAACATGCACAAAGAACCTTTAATTTTACGCCGCAACACAATTTACCGTACGTTGCTCTATTGCCTTTTACTGAACTAAAAAAATAGAGTAAGTCATTTATTTATGCTAACATAACACTTTATTCTTGTATCCCTTATACATAACTACTTTTGTAAGTGCAGTAAATTATTCAAAGTATTTTAAGTTGCACGAAATTCTTTACTTTTAAGTATTTTTCTTCTTCTGAATTTGAATACTGAATTTGAGTACTACATCCAATTGCGTTTTTAATCAAATAACTGTAATTATAGTCAGTTTTATATACCCGTACAAGACAGCGAATAAAGAAAAAATCAGCTTTTGTTTCAATTAAGATCTGTGTCTTTAAAGGCAACAAAAAACGTAAACCTCCAGGGAAGATTCAAAGCGTATTGTTAATAAACAGTTGCCTTTCTTATATTTTTTACTGAAACAATTTGAAGTTCGTAATTGATAATGGAATGTGGCACGCTCACAACTCCGATCCACACAGAGGGTATAATGTAGGGCTTCGAATAAGTGACACCCAAATAAAGGATCGTAGTGAAAACGATCCTATAAATGTTTCAATAATCATTTAAGAAAATATGAGATTATGCGAAAACGTACATAGGCCTTATTTAAGTGGCATAAGTTCTCGTCTCTTTTCTGAACATATCCTGTATGAAATTACTATCGTTTCAAAAGTGGAATAATCTAATATTATGGTAATCGCTATTTTTGACGTCTGAAGAAGTTTCTGAGGAAGTTCAGCTAGCAGACCTTATTGCCCTATCTTTTTCAGAATGAACATCTGTGCGTCTGTCTCTTGCCACTTTGGCTGCACAACTTTTCACGTGATATATAAACTGTCTATAATTAATTTACTTATATTACCCGGTGCAAATGGCAAAAAAATCTAATTGTGATACAAATAACGAGCTACATACTCTATATTTTTAAGTTTCTGTCAACATGTTTCTATAAATGATTTTGATAAATACTGAACTTAATCTGTCAACCACATAGAATTTTCACTTCATAAATGGCGCCATCCAAACCTCGACCCGCTAATAGACGCCAATGATCATAAAACAGTCTCCCACGGAAGATCCCCTCCCTCACTAGAGCAATAAGCGAGATATATTTCCTTGTTTGTTGTAAATAAATAAATAAATGTATATAATAATGCATGCGTTACCTTTTTTGAGAGGTGATTTTGCATGTCTCTAATGGGCAACGTGGGATCTGCCCAAAATCCAGCAATTCTCTTGAACCACATTTCATCAAGCTGGAATTTTTAAATATAAGACCATATTGAATATAATCGGACGGGTTATCTCGAGTCAGGGATTTTATTTTTGCCTTGTAATTTACAGTACTTAGCTCTACCATTTTAAGTCATTAAAAACTAAAACATGCACCATGAGTGAACAAAAATAGTGACCATCACAAAATATTTTGTTTAGTACACCATAGTTAAACGAGGAATATACTAAGTAAAGTGGAAAGTCGAGATAGTTGGTAAGATGACATCATAAAAAAGGAAGCGTACAAGCCCCGCTTGTGCGCGGTTTTTAGTACGAAATACAGAACTAAAAAGAGCGTCATAATACTATACTTCTTATATGTATTACTCAAACACAAATGTGAAAAAAGGTATAATGATCGGACAACTTCTGTTTCCAAATTATTCCGCGGTACGATTAAAACATCTGGTCATCTCACCAAAGGTTTTGCTGTAAGTGCGTTTGTGGTAGGGTTCCGTAGTTAATTTAAAAGTTTTTACGAAAATCTCAGAGCCAAAACAACATAAAATCGAGCCAATTTGTACGCAACGATATAAATGCGATACAAAATGGGCTCCGTTTTTTTTTTAGCAGGCGTTTTTTAAAGCAAGATCTGCTCCAGTAACAATTACTGACTCTCATGTTGTTTTTTCTTTCTTACATTTGTAGCCATCGTATCAGCGCTCTATCTTACCCGCCTACCTGGCTGATATACCATGCCGACCACGCAAGTAACTATGCGCGCATTCAACCGAACGATTGCTACAATACTAAGGAATAGTGACCAGTAGAGTCACTGAATGATCCCAGAGTACCGAATTCCATTCAGTCCGCTTACCGTAAGTCAATCTCCGCAATATCCAGTTCTGATTGGCTGGTTAACCCGTGGCGGAAATTATCAGACGGCCATTTTGGAGGTAGGCCCAGAACGACAACAAAAAAACTTATATAAACCGTTTCTGTGTTACCACGGCTACGGCGGATACGTACGGGTTGGAGCTCTGGGCATCGATGAGTTCGGCCCGAACGGAACGTTAGTTGATTTTCTCTAAAGTTTTTTTTTTTTTTTTATTTGAAGTAGCTGCTAATATAGTTCGCCAAAGATGATTGCCGGCTCGTTTGCTCACTCCGGTTGCGCTGGTGCTGCGTTTCAAACTCGACGCCTCAGACACTAAGCCTACCACTCGATTTCGATATGTTTCGAGGCGGAGAGAGAGAGAGACGAGACAGCGAGGAGCAAGTCACGCACCGCTCGGAACGAAGGAAATAGCTTCAATAAAAACAAACCAGCGTCGCCACTTACCAGGAAGGTGGATTGAAGAGCGCACACGAGGACGAACGCTACACTGTATACGCGCTTCGCTTCGACTGCACAGGGCAACGCCATGTTGGGGATCGGGACTCCAGCGCCGTGACTCGGTTCTGAAGAGAAGCTTGGAAGTTTCGGTACTCTGGGAACATTCAGTGACTCTCGTGACCACCTCTGCCCTGAAGGACATTATTATTTCGTGTGCTCGACGCCGAAGTAAACGCACGTATTTAATTTACGCAAAGTTTACACTGTGACGTCTGCTGTGTTCTACGAGCGCCTCAACAGGCTGAATATTGTTTTGTGTACAAATGTAAAAAAAAAAGATTGTGTCTTGTTAGCGCACAACGTTCTGTTTTTGTGAATCACACTGTACTTGGACTTTTCCGTGGTTCGCAAGCCGCGGTCGGCTTACTGTTCTTTAGTGGAGCAATAATAGTTACTTGGCCATTGTCTAAAAATAGAGACAATGGGGCAATTCAATTTCTGTACCCGCTTATGCGGCTCATCTTTCAAAACAAACTACATTAAAAGTAGCTGATTTCGTGATGTAGCAAAGTCTGTACCAAAGTCTCTTATTCTCAACTTGCTACATTTATTACATGCCTAGTCGATGTTATGGTCGTAACATGTGTCGCGACGACGGCAGCTTGTATTTGCGTAATTCGCGATCATTGTGGCGACGTTGGCATTTCTGCGTCGCCTCCTAAGCTCGATATCGACCCTGAGGGTTTTTCTCGACATTTTCACTTCCGCTCTCGATTCTGCACCGGTGCCTCATCCGTACTTCGTCTTAGAGATCTGTGCGGGCTCGGGCAAGCCCTACAAACCCGGAACCGACTGGCGGGCCGGACTCGGGCCTGTATATGAACGCCCTGTTCAGGCTCGGGTCGGGTTCGGGCTTACGTATATCAAACTGTGTCGGGCTCAAGACAGGACGCGATTTAGGTGTGGGGAACCAACAACCCAGTCTTACAACATCTAGAAATTTGATTTTAGGAACTGTGGTATACCCCCTCAGAACATCTCTGACCACGCAAAAAGTAGCTCTAAGCGAGCGCAAGTTACAACGCAGAAAATGCCCACGCCGATGCCAAAAATGCTGGCAAGCATATGTGGCAAGTTCCATCCTCTGCAATCCATTTCGCTCAGTATGTGATTTCTTGTCGCGAGCTGAATTTTGTTTCCACTCAACAGAACTCGTGTTCTAGATTTTATTCGCGGAATTGCAATTCGGGGGCCGACAGCTCGTCAGGCGGCTTCGTGCGGCTTTTTTTGCTCTCGGCCTCCAGAGTTGTAAATAGGAACTAAGAATGTTATTATTATTATGTTACTAAATACCAAACAACGCCAACTAAACTCTTCTGCATTTACAAATTTGTCGTTCCCCAAAAATCATTTACACGTAAAAGAAATTACTGTGTGCCGACTTGTTTAATAAAATCAGTGTTGAAGTTTCGTATATCAAGCCTGACTTCCTATACTGACTCGATTATTCTAGACATGGCACCCGAATCGGAATAAAATATGGCTTCGTTTTCGTTCAAACGAATTATAATGCTAAGTGGAAAAACAAAATTGGTTCGCTGTGAATGTTCGCAAGCAAATAAAAGATAGAACTTAGTCGAAAATATGTGGATGAGTGAACCTTACTGATCGAGAGGAACAATTATTAGGAAGCCGTCGAAAAAGGAAATATTTTTGTTGGCCCCAGGATTCCAACCTTGAGTCTCTTAATTAGCGGTCAGGTATTCTAGTCCGCGCACCACAAACAAAACAGCTGGTCGAGTGTGGGAACCCTTCCCGCACTATGGTGGCTAAGACAGTGGTACTAACGCAGATTGTTTTGTGTGTTGGTCCTAACAATAGCCGAAAACTAAATGAAGGGACCGCTCTCGCCCACGTGTTCGTCAATCCTCTTCTAAACCACGATTAACCTGGTATCAACGTCTTGTTTCATTTTTCTTCAGCTTCAGATTCACATCGAATGGGTACCAGGTTGGATCACCAAGAAGGGATTCCTCGCTTTTAATCAGCCTTTTCATTTACGCATTTTCAAGAAATGCTAAGAGCCAGCCATCAAAAAGCACTCTTTGTTAAAACATAGGGGCTTCATACCGGATTCGGGTTGGGCTCATGTTCAAAATAGCTGTCGGGATCGAGGCAGAGTTCAGGTCGAAATACTTATTGGTCGGGTCGGGTTCGGGCAAACGTCCATTAACCATAGTCGGGCTTGGGCCGGGTTCGGGTCAAGACTTCTCAGGCCGGGTCGGGTCGGGTTCTAAAATTTCGTCACGATCTCATCCTGACTTCATCTATGACGGGCTTCTTCAGCCAGCACCACCTAGCACACAAGGCCTGTGCATGACGTGATCGTTAGTGGATCCCTGACCTGCCTCAAGCGGCCGACAAGCTACTGCTCTACGAGGGCCGCTGCAAACTGGCAGACGCGTCCGTCTTGGCGCTGCCGCGTGCTAGCGTCGTGCTCGTTTGAGATGCTACAGCCACAGCCTCCTATATACTGGCAAAGCCTGGCAGAACGCCACGAGTAGCGTCCGCCAAATGGAAAAGGTGGAGCGGCAGACAACGCGTGAGAGGAGAGCCACGTGACTCGCGCCCTGCTGAGGCGAGACGCCGAAACACACTTCTCCCGTGCGAACAAGTCTGTTTCAGGTTTTCGCCGCTGCAAACGCTGTGCGCTGACGTCCAGGTTCTTCTAAAAATGGCTCTTTAATGCTCCGTGCTACCAGATCCTCGCGCTCCCAATCTGCTACCGGGCACTCTATGGCTCCGTCGTCGAACTGCCAGGCTTTGTGATTATGAAGGAGGGTATGGTACAGTACGCGCTGGTGGCGTTGCTGGCGCGACCTAGGCGACGCTGCATGGATTCACTAATGATGACGCTTGGGGGGAGAGGCCTTGTCTTTTAGGTGGTATTGCATCAAAGCACCGTAACTGAAATGTGAGTTCTTCAGACCCGCTACAGCTTACTGAGGTCTAGCAGTACGGCGTGCAAGTTCGTCTGATCGGTTGGCCGTGGGCAGGCGCCGGCACAACGGGGTGTCGACTTGAGCCAACAGCTTCTACACAAGTTGAAACTAAAGCAGAGGGGGAGACACGAGCGCGCGGGGCCATCAAAACACCGAGCTATGATTGGAATGATTAGAGGGGAGACGCAAAGGTATACCTGCCGTTATCTCTGCTCACTGTTCAGACGCGCTCGAACGTCGAACACGTTCGCTTTCTAACTTTGAGTAGAGACAAAGGCAGCTAAGTTTGAGTCTCTCCACCAATCGGTGCAACCAAGGCTAGGCCCTTTGATGCCCCCGCGCGCTCTAATGTTCTTCAATTTCTCAGTTCCTAGCCATATATGCTCTGTTCACCCTTAAGTTCTGCCTCACCCTTAAGGTTCCAACAGGAGTCTTCGGGAAGGACGACCGTGTAATTTCCCAGGAAGGTTCCCAGTAACAGCTATTGCTATGAAACTACGTAGCCAAATATAGCTCCATTACAACATCGTTTCCTTCAAACGGACCTTGGTGGCTGGTAAGTTTCTAGAAATGCACACTGGCTAAATCTCGCGTAAAGGCCTTCAAAGGGCTTTGAACTCTGGTTATCGAATTTGAAAAGCCTGACGTCGTCCCTAAAGATACTCCATCAGATCAGCATAACCACCATTTGCGAACTCTTGGACTGCGTTCATCACACGGATGTAGAGAGCGACAAACATCTGCACTCTCAAGCCGTCTTCCAGGCCTTCGTAGTGACCGAAGATTTTCAAATTCCTCTCCTATTTTTGTTCTTTCACTAAAGCATATTATCAATGAATCTTTTTCATTACTATTTCTAAGCAGCATCAAGATAGTTATATCTATGGAGAACGCATCCAAATTATCAATAACAATGTGTTTCGCACTTTCTGGGTTTATATTACATTAAATTATGGTGTGGGTTTAAGGGTAGTTTATTTCTTCCCCCAGAATCGGCGGTTTTCGGTTTCAGTTATATAAAAGAAACGATGACAGAAGCGCAGGTATTTCGCGCAAGCCGGTTCAGGGAACATAGGCGTGATCTGAATGCTTGAAAAACAAAACGGGACACGGGGTGTCGTTACCAAAGAAAGAAGCGGCCTCGCAGACAGTTCGATGTGCATAGTGTTCCTGCTTAGCACAAAATGAAGGTGCAAATAAAAGTTTATTTCCTCAAAAGCAGCATTTTCACGATTTTGATAAATCGATCTTGGAGGCTACTTTTTCGAAATGTATGGCTAAATATTGAAAACATGGAACTCGAATCATTAGAAAAACCTTTGCGAATCAAATGTACCATCCGACAGGCATTGTGACTCTAAGGACTCGTCACGCAATATTTACACATAAATAATTATATTTCTAGGTGAGCGTGCTTCATAGGCTTCATATTTCGGTAGCTCCCACCCGATACCTACAGCGTCCTCTACATATAATGAAGTGGATCCCACGCTCAGCTATACATTGTTGCATGTGCTTAACCTAAGACGATAAATAAACATCACGTGGGCAGCCAACACGGCTGGGGCCCCACACGGCCGTTGTTTTACTTTTTCACTTACGTTCACGAGGAAGCCAAGAAAAGAGCAGATCGGAAATATTTTTTGAAACGGTATTACTGACAGCATCACGGAAAGTAGAGAAAAATAACAACTAGCTTACTTTTAACCAAAGTGCAAAACAGAAATAGCACAAACACGTGGGTAGGACGAAAATAAGGCATACCTCAAAACGTTGCAATATTTAGAATCGTTACTGCTGTGTATCGATGCACTTGTTATTTTCACAACTCGTTCTCGTTTACTAGCCGACTCAATAGTCGGTGGTGCTTCTTGTGCTACCTTTTGACGCGTGCACGAGGTGGTAAGTTGCCTAGTGGCGTGTTTATTGATAATTTCGCTCAAAGCACAGGCAGTGACATCTTTTAACAAGACGTTAATAACGTCCTGTTAAAACTGGAGGAGTGTACACAGAGACGTAAAGCGACTCCTGGCACGGTGCACAGGGGCAAGATTTCTTGAATAACAGTGGCCGCAGTGCCGGAGTTTCTACGTCCCCTTCTGGAGGTCAGCGCGGGGCGCGAATTGGATACGACTGCTGCGTCAGCCTCGGACTGAAACTCGGGGTCCAACCTGATTGTACACGAGTCCCAGCTGAACGATGACGCAGGATTCGTGTTCAATTCGTGCACCGCGCTGACCTCCGGTACCTGACGTAGAAGCTCCTGCACAAAGACCAAGTGATCTACGAGGGGTCGAGCGGAAAGATGGAAAGAGAGGAAGGAGGGACGGAAAAATGGGTGAAGCGATGGACATAAAACTAAATTATTTAAAATAAATATTGATGGCGATCAATTAGTTGCCGAAGTATTTGCATGTAGTATTTGGCTATTACAGTATGCATACAAAGTATATGCCTCGAATTTACTAAGTGAGATGACTCGGAGCGTCTTACCTTTGCAACGCTTTCTTCGAAGTGCATGATGCTCGCAGCAATTGTTTCTGCGTTAGGACGCTTCGGATGAACTAGCAGTATAACATTTTTGATAAACTTTTTGTAGGCCTTTTTTATGTTATCTCGTTTTTTCTTGCTTATCCCGTGTCCTTGCCAATCTGTCCAGGGTAGAACGTGAGGCGAAGCAGCAGACACCTGCATAGAATGAAAAATAAAAAGGGCGATAAAAAATAGCACCAATGATCGTCAAACAAACACATTAAACCCAACAGCAATGAAAACAAAACAAAAAACTTCGAGGAGGAAATATTTTTTTTAACTCTGATCAAAACGTGTCCATTTTGAAAAACTACTTCTTTTTTTTTCCAAAACCAGTGTGTCTAGGTTAAACAAAAATGATGCGTAATATTTAATAAACACTTATCTGATTGCATGGCAAGTTTTATTCAAAAATGGACGCCCAACCAAGTCGGAATGCTGACCCAACGTTTCGAGACCTTCTCGGTCTCCTCGTAATGGATGATTACGGCCATGGCCATTGAGAAGCAGTTTCATCTTTGTCTTTTAAGGTTGGACTGATGATACATTCAAACCCGTTGACAAGGCAGTTTGAATGTGCACTAATTTCATTAAGCATTTGCCGGGCCTTAGTTTCAACCTCACTGATTTAGGTGTTGTCAAAGTTATTGCGGTTGTCCTTGACGACGCAGTGTTCACTGTTCACCAGACACAGATATAAAATAAAGCGCAAAATGGACACTCTGGTACAGCCCAATGTCAATGGATCCGTGATTTAGTGATTTTGGTAACAGCCAACTGTGAAAAACATAGTTTGTAGGCGTGAGTTTCGCCTCATCAGCATGTGCAAATTCAAGATGAAGTTTATGCGTCCACCTAGCTGCTTGGGCGTACATAAAAATACCGTAATGGTGAACATATGTTAGGATAAACGATGCAAACATAAATTTAGAGAGAGAGAGAGAGAGGTGAGGGAACGAGAAGGTACGGAAGACATTTGTTTTTTATTCGTAGCTTATTTTTTGTGCGAGGGGAATGTGCCTATAAATTGTTTAGTTACTTTTTTTATAAAATGTAGTTCTTTGCACAAGAAGTCTTAAGGGGCCACAAGAAGTCTTAAGAGAAAGGTAGAAGGCTACATTTCTACTGCCTAATTTCTGTACCCAGTTTTGTCGGTTTTTTAAAAATAGATCAGAAACATATTTGTCACAATAAAAGTCCATCTATGATGTGCGGTCTATTTCTTTAACAAGACCGCTTTGACACAATTTTGTCATAATATAACATAGATGCGAAACATCGCACTTTGTATCTTTTGGACGATTTATTTGAAGCCTTGTATTTTAGGATCATATCACAAATTTTGCTAACTAGACACTGTAGACATACAGTCCTTTACGCGTGCAATTGACTGGTACTAGTATTGTTTTTATTTATTTTGATTAATTACTTCATATTTATTTTTAAGATGTCCCCAGGAAATCAGTTTAGCCACAATTTAAAACATTCGTTATTAAAAATATATTTGAATGATAATAATTTTAGATTATTCCTAATAATGTCTACTATCTGTTGATTTAATTGGACTTCCTTTTTCTGTTGAATTTTTCATAGCAGATTAAACACACCCATTCACCCGAATCGTAAAAATGCTAGTTTCGCAAGTTGGCTTTACTACAAGGTGGTTTAGCCTTAAGATGCTAAGGACAGTGGTGTCCCAGTTGTTTCGGAGTTGAAGTAGCTGACGATCGCATGTGGTGGACGAGAGGTATATTGGTGAAGGTTATGAAGACGGGCCGGGCCCTTACGAAACCGTGTCTGCACCCACCTCCTCGCTGTTCCGACGCCACTGGCTCTGCGTGTTTTTTTTTTGTCGTTGTTGTTTTTGTAAGAATATTTGGATCAGGATTCCGTATTGTTTTGCTCAGTTTCGCATACAAATTATATATTATTTATGTACTTTCCAAGCTTAGCTAGGTTTCTGTGCTTGCCGTGTTATTTTCCTTCCGGAAGAGTGTTCTGACTTGACTCCTAACGACTAGTTGATAACTAGAAGACAACATATACAACCTGTACACCTCGTGTTACGGCTACACTTCTCCAGCCTTTTGCATATTCGATAGCATATGTATAGGATTGCAGGCTTATTTTCGTTTGTAAGCAATTTTTGTGATAAACTCTAGCATACAAGGCTCAAAATATGTTGCGAAAACGTCGAAGGAACGATGTTTTCTTTTTAATATAGTTTTTTGTATAAAATATGCCAGTGGAGCTTGATATAAACAAGAAAATAGGCCGCACATTATACATTTATAAAAATATACTGTGAATGCTTTCGTTTTTACTTATTTTCAACAACCGACAAAAATCTATACAAAAAGTGAAAGCCGTCTACAACACCTCTGTAACGCCCAATTAGAGCGCAGCTCTTGAGGAGGAGGGTGGAAGGGCAGTGAGGGGTAGGTATACCTCTCCTCCCTCCTCCTCACCTCGTCATCCTACCTGCTACTCCGCCACGGGCGCCACGTGGCCTCACGGAGGCCACCTACGGCCCCGTGAGGTCACATTACCCCCTTAGGTCACGTGACCCCACTTCTCGAGGTCACGTGACCCCCCCCCCCAGAGATCACGTGACCCCCTGAGGTCACGTGTCCCACCCCCGAGGTCACGTGACTTCAGCGTTTCCGGGGCTTGAGTGGCGTCGCCGTCGCCGACGCCGACGCCGACGGCGATGGGGACGCCACTCCAGCCGGAAACGGGCGCCTAGAGAGCTGCGCTCTCAAAATCAAGCATCCGAAATGTGTAATTTCCATTTCGCTCCACTTAAAGGTTTCTTATGAAAGAAATACATTTCATAAAAAAATAAAGAGCGACTTCATTTAATTGCTTAAACGGGGCTATTAGATGCATATTTTACCGGCATATAAAAATAAACTCACTTGATACGCGTCGTTATAAAACCACTCCTAGAAATCCAATGCACGCATCCAAGCATTAAAATTGTGTTCGGGAATGCAGCGTCATCTCTCTGTAAGAAGTAGGAAACGGTTTATTTTTAATCTTCATGTAGTCATGCTTAAAGTACGTACCACTAGAGATGTTCCGGGACGGGCTTGATGTGGTTCGTTTCACCTCCACGTTCAGGAATGGGTAGAGACCCGTAGAATTTAGCACGCTAAGGTAGTTCATGCGGGACGCTCCTGGTATGCAGAGCCCATGACATTATGCCGTGTCCCTTGAGTAGATGTTTTATTACTTCGGCCTCTCTCCTGTAGTTCACCTGTTTGTAACATAAAAATCAAGGCTCTTTTTATATTGAGCAATTTTATCCTAGGGAGATAAGTAGTGGTTTATCAAATAATGTACGGATAATTCACGTCCAGGTACATCCGATGCCTGAAACGCGTACACGGTTAGTATCAAACATACCAGTACCTTAACTATACTAGGTGTGGGCAATTAATAATTTTAGCTCAAATCGAATTCGATATCAAAGGGTGCGAAATGGTTGCTACAATGTCGAATATCGAATCGAATATCGAAAAACAAATGCTGTCATTTCTAACAGCGAAACTATACAAAAACCGCTTAAACAAAAAAGGCCTATATGCTCACTCTAACACAAGCACGCTGAACAAAGAGCCGCTAACACGAATAAAACGGCGTTAATTATTACACGCCAGCGAGATACTTGAGCCGCAGCTGATGAATGTGCTCACCCATTCTCGCGTGGATACACAGCGTCGGCAGCGCGCTAGGACGATAGACAGATGCTGCTTAACAGTTTGAATCCGAGCTCTGAATCCGAGCGATGCCTTACGCCACCTAGCCAGCGGCACCCCGCTTAACACGGCGGAAAGCGACAGGTTAGCGGACGAAACACGGAGGTGGTTCATTTTCTCTGGTAGGTATTCGTGTCGTGGTAATTAATTGGCTTATTATGGACGCAACAATTGGTTCTGATGCAAGAGATTGCGGTCGTTGGCGGAAGGGACTTTAATTCAATATGGCGGAACGCGTGATTCGGGGGTTTTCGTCGAGCGTGTCGAAGGAGGTACAGCTTGACCACTTCGTCCGAAAAATATAACTATGTTTCATCGAGATAGTCAGTCGGGACGTGCTGGAGGAGGCTTGACTAAAATTCATCCCGAGACCCGTGAGGGCTTTGCTGACATACGTATGGCGTTCTTGAATAAACCAAGAGTTTTGCTAGCAGCATCCGATAGGTCAAATTATCCGAGGAGTTGACTACTAGGAATTCGAAACTGGAATTAAACTATTCGAGTTAGTCGCTATTTTATTAGAATTCGAAACTAGAATACTCGCACACCCCAAATCGTTATATATAAAAAATATTTGAATATGTTTTTGTTGTTGTTGGTGGTTTTTAATACAATAGTTTAATACTCCGCCTTACTTATTCGCACATATATTCAACCTCTCAAGTCTGTGACAGGACAGGCGAAGCAATTTTATACTCATATGTAAACCGGCGATCAACCAGTGACCCCTGCACATATAAAAAAACTACATTATTTGATTAGGTCTGTGGGTATCTAGTGTAAATTAAGAAAAGCCTATTCCGTGTTATCATAACTTATTTAGCCTCTTTATCTATGGCACTCATCCATCGCATGTCGAATGGATCAAATAAATCATCGTCCCGCACATCTCACAACCATATTCGAACTATTATTGACACAGTAAACTAAATGAACCTATAACAGTGTTCCTAAGTATATGTGTGCGTAAGTATATAATTGTCTCAAATTATTCAAACTTGTTTTAAGCCTGCAGTCAGTTATTTAAATGGTTACATGGAGTCAGTGAATCCTTTTATTGATTGTACGGGTGAGGCATATTTTCGGAGGAGTGAATGATGTTATAACGTTGATGAACATTAGTAGCTTTACTTACGCTTTTGTCCAAGCAATAGAGATATCAATCTTAAAACTGTTAAAGTTGGTGTTATTCGCTGATTTCAGAGAAAGGAAAATTCTTAAAACCCCACAACACTATTGGCTTAAGTGGCAAGGTAATGTGCTCATGCTGAGTAAAATCTTAATTTCTTCGTACATTTTAGCAAATTATGGATCCGTTCTCTGTTTATAATTTAAGAAAACCATATGCGCCCAGTGATATACTCACCCCAAACACCACCTCTTGAGTCGGCACGATTATTAAGCTGCCCGCGGGGAAAAGGGGGAGGGGCAAGAGGAGGGGAGGGGGGCACCACATTTTATTGAGATGTCTTTAGAGCATCATACTAGGTATCAGAGCTCTTTGCGCTGAAATTTGGGTTTCATCTGATAATGTCGGGTCTTAAAAGGTCCGAAGAAGAAGAAGGTACACCCAAGCTTGACCTTCTTTGGACACGGTCTGGGTATTGTGGCCCTAAGTCACCAAACAAGTGCCAAAGTTAGGCTTCACTGCTGATTGTTCAGATATAGCCTGGCGTCTTTGGGTCAAAATCACCAAACAAGTACCAGAGTTAGACCTCACTTCCACTTCTGGTTGTTCGTTTATTATGTAGCAACGCTCCGTCCAAATTCCAAAACAAGTGTCAGTCTTCGGCTTCATTGCTGGTTCTTTGGTTCATACGTGACATCTTTGGCTCAAGTATTGCACTTTGCACATTTATGGCAAGCGAAACAAACGTTATAAAAAAGCCCCTAAAAAGTACTCCCGTATTAACTAAAGCCTTGGATGAAATTTGTATTAGGCCCAGGTTAGGTCCCTCGAATTTCCAAGCTTGTGCCAGGTTAGGCGACTCTGTAGCGTGCTACCTGGGATGACGGAAAGCATGGAGGTAGGAAGCTTCTCAAGGCGACTTGACGCCACCAGAGGTAAAGGCACAATTGTGGGGAGACACGCCCCCAGCGATGATCAAAACCACAGCTGCTTTGGTCACTCTCGGGTTCACCGGAGGGGAAAATAAATGGACGACTATTGACACATTTAAAGATCGAGGATAGAGGATGCAACAATTGCGTATTCTATAGTGTCGTTATCAGCGCCAATATTCTGTTGGCGCAGAGCACAAAGCTCGAATAGATGTGTGTTTTGATCTACACTACCATATGTTGGTGCTCCTATGAAAAAAAAAAGGCTCGAGGTACATCTAAGCACTTCTTATGAGTTGTGAATGCGAAAGCATGCAAGCCGCTTGTCCGCTCCCTTATTTCGTCTGCTCCGTACTTTTCGTCGCCGGTCACCGCACGCGCTCTTCTCGGCACGCTGACCCTGGGCGCTCCATGTTAACGGCGCGCTGACGGACACGCAGCGCCATGGGGTGAGCGGTCGTTGAAACTGGCGCGCAGCGGCCAATGGGAGCCTAGTCGACGCGCGCCAGCCAATGGGACCGAAGCCGCAATTCATCAGCTTTACTCACCTCCTTCGGGATCGGGGAAACTAGGTGCCGTTGTCTAGGCTTTTTGCGTGGTTTCATAGCTGGGAGCTTGCTTCATTTGGAGAAATGATTTAAAGTGCCGTTTGCCGCGGCTCACTCCATGGGACAGCTGATGCTTTCGCATTAAAAAGAATGAGCATTCTTGTGTTGATCCAGAGTACATCTCACCGATAGCTGCGACACCGTCACGGTGAAGTCTTTGGGCATCGTGTGTCGAGTTCACGAACCGTTGGTTCTTGATGGCGAAGCCTCAATTGGCTTTGTTCTCATGGGCATGAACCTCACAGTTTTCCTGGCGACGAATGGCCAGACGCGTCAGCGTCGCCCCATAAGCGCATCTTTTCTGCCTCTCACGACAAGCGCGACGCTATCACACACGGTGACTCCAAGTCACCCGCGTCTGCCGCTTTGCGCCTTACTGTTGTCATGCTTCGGCGCGTTTTCTGTTTGGGACGCCTCAGGGAGCCACTGATGATGACGCAATGCGCAGACCCGCCTTCTATAGTCGGTGACAGGCTAAGAGTTCAGGGAAGATCCTCCCCTTTCTTTACACTTCAGCAGAGCGAGCGCTGGAGAGGAGATCGCCTTCTCTCCACCGTTCGCTTATCAAAGCTGAAGAGAAGTGGGAGGAGCTTCCTCTGAACTCTTAACTTGTCACCGACTATATTCATCTAGATATTAGTGGATGAATGCAGGGATGAGAAATCTTAAGAAATGTATTAAAATAAAGCACAAAATACAACGACAAAAATGTATCTACTACGGGTCGAATCAGTCTTTCTATGAAAAGTATTTGAATGGAATATACAAATACAACGAGAGTATGTGATCATCTTTAACTAATTTTAAAAATACATGTTGTTTCCTATAGTCCGGCATCTTAGACTTAAATCCGACCCCTGGTTAAAGAAGGCCGCCACAAATAAATAAAGATTGGAGTCTACATAAATAACAAGAATCAAGAGCTAAAAAATATTGCAGCTCTAAATATAAAATATATTTGTCATAAGATAGGCGGGTACAACGTCAGGACACAAGATGTATTCAGTACCATATTAGTCTAAAAGGCTCAATTGAAACAATAAAGCCTTTTCAAACATGTCGTAAATGCGACGTCTAAAAAGTTGGATTAATCAACCAAAAGTTAATAATTGTACCCTCTCCGTTCATTCCTCGTCCTACTTCCCATTTTTTCTTCCATGTTATTGTGAACAAAGCGCAGCAAGTATCGTGCTCTTTTCATATGACTCCTATCGCGAAGAGTGCATAATATTGCATTTGATTGCAACGAACAGTGCCCAAAAGTGTATTTCGGCAGTATTCAAGATCAAATATTTAAAATACATAATTTTAGTATTAAAAATATAGTGACAAATCCATTAGCAAATCTGTAATAAAATACACCCAAAGAACACTCTAAGTATTTTCATTACTTATTTCAAGTACTTGTATTTCAACAAGTGTGTATCCCTGGATGGGTGGATACAGTTTAACCATTTCAATCGGGCGGTGGCTTGCTCCATTTAGCCAAAGCTTTTGACTTCAGCAATAACTCCTATTAAATTTGGAATCAATTATTAATAACGTAGAATTTCTTACAGCGACGTCACAGAAACTGGGGCCATTTAGCACGCAGTGCACGAAACTCATGCGCAGATGCTTGTTCCACAAATACTCTATATAGAGTGTCCACTGCGTGTGAAGTTGGCGCGTTTTACAAAGCGACACCACAGCCTTGACAATCCCTTTATAAATATATATGTAAAGGGGATGGTCAAGGTTGTAGTGCCGCTTTGTTCAAGCGTGCCCACTTCACACGCAGTGGACACAGGATGGAATCCCGAGAACGGCATGCGACCTTTTTAAGCAGTTGGTAATATTGACGACGGACTCCCTAACGCCCTTCTACGCCAATTACAACATCAACAACAATGGACGTAATTTCCGGTGATGGGTGGAGCCCATACCGGATGTCTCTGTAAACACAAATAAACCCGTCCCTATTGCATCATGAAAACACATAAGTATAAAAAGACTTATTATCATGCGTGAACAAACGGGAAAGGTATAAAAAAGATCTGGTAGCAACTTGCAAGGCAATAAAAGGCAATGGCTTATCTATCCTTCATTTTACCGCTTCATTTGTTTTTATTAACATGTATGTTCAGATGCATATTAAGCAGACAAATAGTACACTGCCAGTTTTAGATGACTGCCTTAGTCGATTACCATACTATGGTTGCGGTTACGTACCTTCATTTTGTATGCATGACTGGTACGCTATTTTCACCATATCTGCTGCATCAATCGCGCCATCTTTCTTAATTGTACTGTTTTCCAGAACACCTACATAAAGAAATATACAGTGTATATAAATTTTCATGGCATATTACAAGCACATATTACTATTTTGAATGTTAATATGTTTAAAGTTATGCCTTTTAAAGTGTGGTCTTTCAGGCGCCGTAGCATTGTATGCCACTGTTAAGATGAATGAATTCCTTACCATGAAGTAGTTTTCGGACGTCAACACGATGCATATACTTGCTGCGTCCTTGTGAATCTAACTTATTCCACCTACTGCAAACGTGCTCATAAAAATTGTTGCAAGGCAATAATGGAGTTATTGATGGTATCCGAAAAACGGTTTCCTGGAATGTTTCAGTTTACATATGAGACGGTATCAAAGCAATTTCCCTTAAAGTTTATAAGGATTCGTGTTTATGTGTAATTTATTTCCACCGACCAGAAAATATTAAAAAGGTGTGATCTCGGAAAACTAGCCGACAATATCTGGAATAGTCATAACAAACTGTTATTATAGGCGGGTGCGCCTCGATGAGAAAGGTTTTGTTGCATGGACATCAGCATACCCCAGTAATAAAGTCAGTAAAACCATAAACTATTTTAGACACTTGTATGAACCTGTTAGCTCGTTCTCGGCTAGCCTTGCAGTTGCCCTCAATGTTCAAGTTCCCTGGCTATTGAAAATTTGAAATAATTTATATCAAAAGCTTTGTTTTTATAAAATGTGTATTGTTCACGTCAATTGAAAGACAACTCGGATTATATTCAACTTTCTAGAACTGGTTTGAGCTTTAAATTAATGATAGAATACGCTTTCTTTATACGCAAGATGTTTAGGCATTTATCAGTTACATTGCCAGATGCATTTCTCTCTTATTTTTGGCGATTTAGAAACGTTTTCATAATACGCACGAATTAATCAATAATTTCAATAAAATTACCTTGATCCCAGGGATCAATTACGTATGCACGAAATGAGTTTTCCGCCGCATTCTTTGGGGCTTGTGGTCAACTCTGCCGGTATATTCATTTCTCTTTTAATTTTCCTTCGATACAAACTGAGGGAGCGGAGAAGATCCGTGCGTGCGAGGGACGTCTTAGCATCGAGCTTTGGATGGAATGATTAGTGGGTACACGCAAAGCTAGCCGCTTTTGTCTCCACTCACTCTTGGAACGCGAACGCCAAAAACCGGACCCCGACCTTCAATGTTCGCATTCCACCAGCGAGTAGAGACAAAGGCAGCTAGCTCTACGCCCATCACAAGTTCCCCTTTTGGCCAATTAATAAATATATAAAAAAGTCTTTGGAGCAGATGTAGGGTTTCGGATTTGTAAGCATGAGGGTCATGGGCTCGATTCAACGACGGGGTGCGTTTAGAATTTTGTTCTTTTGTTCTCAAATTATTAGTACTGCCTCTGAAGTATCTGTTGTTTTTGTACACATTGTCCCCAGAACTACGTCATACAGATTTCGTAATGGTTTTCGTGGAGTTCCGTCGCACTTTCCTTGAAGATCCCCACCTTTATATGCTGCCTTTATAAAACAAAAAATCGAACGTATGCATTTGAATCATTACCTGTTCCTCGAGTAATGCTTAGCGTCACTAAACTAAGGAAAAATGTCTATCTTCCTAGCATGCATTTGTGTTCATAGATTTTAGATACTATTGGCGTAACTATTCTTTTAAACAAAAGAAAATAAGACAGCGAAAAAAGGTACAAAGGAAGCGACAAATCGGACAGGACAGCGCTCTGTCCTGTCCGGTTCGTCACTTCTTTGTACCATTTAGCGCTGTTAAATTTCATTGTGTTTAACCAATACCAACTAGCCTAGCTCTTAACCTTATTACAGTAACTATACCTTTTGTTTGCTGTTGTTAACCTAGCTCTTAACCTTAATACAGTAACTACACACTTTTGTTTGCTGTTGTAAGCCCATTGCCGACAAAGCGCTTTCACTTTAGTTACACTTACATTTCGGCTTCATAGTTATCGCTCTAAAATGAACTAAATCTTACCCAGCTCTTCGCATGCCGTTCGGTTGCATGTATCGAACTTGAACTCTTCCTTCTCTAAACGAGGAAGAATAAAACAAAATGCACGGCCGTTTCAATATTATTTTATAGCAGTTTCCACATTTAATTGTAACACACTGGTTGTAATAACAGTTTCATGAAGTCAAAGAACACAAATAAACACATGTTGGTGCACGGGGACCTAAAGTGGCGGTTGGCACAGCACAGCCTTGGGTTCTGACTTCAAGATGACGACATGCATACGCAGATGTAATTTTTATTTCTTCGTGAGTATCCGATATAACACGAAAGTGATCACTTTCTTTATCAAAAAAGAGGCAAGGACAGAAGCTATATATAATAAAATATATCAAAAAGCCTGCTAAAAAAAACTTTTTTTTTTAAAAGTATACTACAGATTTTGAGCGGTTACGAAAAGACAACCAATTCACAGAACGTATCGTTATATCAATCAAACTTATAGGCGATTTTCGATAATTCTTAATGAAAAAACAGGCGGTCAACGGTGCTCGCGAATACACAATAAGAAATTACTTCCGCGACGAAAAATTGTATCCAATTTTCTCATTGAAAAATTCAGTAAATCACTTATAACGTTTTATTCAGATAACGATAAGTTCTGAAACTTTGGCATCTGATTTCAGAGTGTAGGGTTACTGCGTGAGTCAAACGTATCTTTGGTTGCAAGAAGATACCACAAACGTTGGTTTCACTAACGTGTCGCGCTAGGATTTACAACAAAGGTGCGTGAAAGCACTGCCCTATTGTATCAAAGATTCATTCACTGAACACGCTTGCTTGAGTAAAAAGTAAAGTGTAAAAACAGCCGAGAGACGGTGGAAACATATTAATCGAAAACAGCATGTTTCTTTTCCCTGTTGTTTTATTGGTTTAAAGAAAGAAATCATGCACTGACAATATACGATTTGTGAAATTGTTCGAACGTCTGCCAACACTCTGTGCGTTGCCATCTTTGTTAGGACGAGTATTCCTTTGCTGCTTGTCAATTTCGTAGCGTTGTCGGTAACAATTATGGCCTACTGCTCACCGTCATCGATCCACACCCACACTGCGAGCTAAAGGTTAGTATTTGTTTACGCTCTTCCTTGCGCATGTACGTGCTCGTCGCCCCGACGGTCGCTGGTTTCTCGCTGCAACCAACATCGTGGACGTACACTTCAGCTCGAAATTTGGCTTTGATTGCCGGCAAAGGCACGGGCGCGGGCGTCTGGTTTTCCAAAGCGCTCTCTCTGCTGGAGTGCTCGTGCGAGCGAAGGATTCTTCAGAACTACGCTTTCGCGCCCATGTATTAGCCAGCAAGCTTCGGTGCTGCAAATACCGGCGCGAACATGCTCCGTCTGACCGTGGTCAGACGGAGCATGTTCTTTGAGCGCCCCACTAGGTAGGCGCTGTGCATTTCGCAAATGGTCTATTGGTACAGAAAAAGAACGCTTTGCTTCTGTCTGATGCAAGGTCGCCTGCTATTGCCGAGGCGCAGGTGAGAGATGACGAAATTGACGTTTATTGCAAACCGAGAGTCCCACACAAGTCTACCTTCTAATATTCGTGTTGTCTTCTGGTGCGCCGCTGGTAGCTGGAAGCCTGGGCGACCTTCGAAGGAATTCCGCTAGTAACGATTGGGCTAGTGGTAATTGTGAGGGCGATAAGAAAAGATGCAGTGTAGCGCGCTCGGGCGCTGAGTAACGGTCGCCTAAATCGCGAGCTCCCCTCGGACACGTAGCCCAAGAGAGATTCCCAGGATCCAGGCCCTCCTCTTTTGATGCCCAATCATAAAAAAAGTTTGAACGAGCATATGCACCCACGTGACGTGAACCTCCCCTCTCACATGCGAGTTGGGTGGGTGGTTGTAGGATCTGGACGTAGCATTGCGATCGACTTTCCGTGCGGTAGGGTTTATCTGAGCGAAGCAAAGGCGAGAACTGGCGAAGCGGCGAGCCCTGTGGAGATGACGACGGACCGCGTCCGGAAGATTTCATAATTCAAAGCTCGAAGAGCGGACGCGGTGCCCGATGTGGCCACTGTGCTCGTCGGAGTGCTTGCGACCGCTGCGTCCGGTAGGTTTTACGAGAGCAACGTGAAGGGAAGACCGACGAGACGTGAAAGACGATGATAGGCGGACGATGGATCACTACGAGCGGACGAGCCCAGCCGCTGAGCAGTTTGAGTAAACGGAAGGTGTGTCGCGTAGCCGAGACCAAGATGGGGTCTTGCATCGTTAACGGCTGCAGAAACGTTCCGCGAGTAGTTTCTTTTCACCGGCATGTCCTGAGGGATTACGTCCTAAACTTCTCAGCAACATGAACTTATACGTGGTTCTCTTAGATTTTCGAGAGCAACCGAGCTTTGCAAACGATGGATTTCGACCCTTGGTCTCGATAGTGACTGGACCTCATCGATGTGGAGCTTTGTTCGTTTCAAACCTGGTGACTTCGACAGTCGTGCAAGGCACACCTGTACTCCTGCCAAATAAACTTGAGTTTGTTCAACGTTGGTCACGATTCATATTAATAAAACACCCTTGTCAAGCTCAGCTACACGATTCAATGTTGGTTACAATTCATACCAAAAATGCCCCAAAATGTATTGTGAAGTTGTGTGGGCACCCCACAAAGCTTTTCACGCAGTCGTGCAGAAATAAGTTGCTGTCAAAATTCTCAAGTATATAAATTTTCATCGGTTCAAAAGACATTTCTTAAGTTGAGCAGAAAATACGCGCATCGCTAGAACGCTGATATCCACTTACACGATGATAACAGAGTGTAAACAAAAAATATATCGTTGAATTATCGTTCCTAACACAACCCAATAAAAGGCAGCAGCGCGGATTCAGCTACAAAGATCATGAAACAGAACCACGATAAAACCTGGTGCCACTCAATTCATACATGAAACCATGCACCATTCAAATGCCAGGTGTGTCTCATATCTTGAGAGAAGACTTGGCGAGGAGAATGAGAAAAGGTGAGCTACATGGGAGGACGGCTTGGGAAAGCTACGGGGCTGACGTCATGCCCCCTCTTATTTTTTCTAATCAGTCTTGCATCGCACTTTCAGAGGTCGACAGAAGCCTCAGTTGCTATATTAAATGCCGCCATATGTCGGCTACTACGGCAATCGGACGCCTTTCGTTAGCAGACAGACCTCGTAGGTAAGGGTTTGAAGCTCTTGACTTCTAACTATTTACTCGGGTAAGAATGCCCAGTTAAAGTTTTATACCCACGTTCCACCACCTTCAGGCACCTATGTTGTAAAACCTAGCGCGATAGGTTAAAAATTCGATTTATACGGTCCTTTCAAACAGCCAACAATCCCTTTGACAAACGAGGTATATGTTGGCAGATACTGAACGTTCGACGATGTGTAGTTTATTCGTGCGGTGAGAAAAACACTTTTCTGTGCTCCCAAAATCCCGGTTATTTTATCCGACACAAGGAGAGAGAAAAAGATGGCCAGTCCAAGCGCACTCCTTGAGCTGTGTAGTTGCCGCTGTGTTCTGCATATCTATCTTTTTGCCGTACCGAAGTCAAGGCAACTAATACGATAATCATTCAGTTCAACCTGCCAAGTCGCACTAAAGAAAAGTTATATGCGTTTGAAGCCAGACGTTTGCATAATAATTATATAGCTAGCCTTCTTGTCGAGCATCCTCTGTAAAACACACCGACTGGCGGATAAGGTTTTAGTTTAAGGATAATATTCTCCGAGATCAACGACGGTGTCTAAAAAATTAACTTTCCTATTTGATTCGTTTTATTTATGTAGGCATTGCATGATTATAACTTGGTGTTATTGGGACGCTATGCACTGATTGACTTAGTGCAATGAAAATTAAAACCAAGGCACTGTCGAAAGCAGCAAGCCTAAATTTCGACGGTAGACGTCTCAATTATATGCCGTTTAAAAGCGATTATATCAAACACTCCGTCAGATGGCGACATAATCTGTGGCCTCACATTTTTAAAAAGCAGAGAAATGCAAATTGAATAAAATCAATTGTGGGTTTAAAACACTCTTTATTAACAAAGGGCATATAGAGGGCCCGAAGAAGAGACGGGTGATTACATTTACGAAGACTTCCAGGAAAACATTACGTGAAAACGACCTTTACAATCCAGGGTGCTTACCTACATTTCAAGAAACTTTGTCAGGTTGTGGGGATCTCAAACAGAACGTAAAAATTGCTAAATGAGAAGCCGCGGGCCAGCGCTACGCCGCTAACCCACCTAACTTGATCCCGGGTTTACGTGCGAGAACACGACGCGAAACCAGAGTAGAAACAATAACGGGAACAACGCGTACTCCTGGCAACAAGACAGCGCAGGAACTTTAGAAAGTAGAATAGGCCGACTAACATGTTTTACATAGATCAGCTTTGTTGAGCATTATTGGTGATAAACGAAAATGACACACCGCATGAAAGTGACTTTTCAGCTGCTTTCTTCACTGTTTCCCAAGTGCACCGTTCCCCCTTCAGCAGATAGCGCTGCGAGTGTCCGGTCCATCGCTCAATGAGCACGCTCCGGGGTGCTTATTTTTGTAGCATTGTTCAGAGAACGAGAGAAAGTCGCAGCGCAACAACTTTTATGGACACGCTAATCACGTGAAAAACGCGCATGAGCAGATGGAACAGACCCCAATATTGCTAGGTAATGTAGGTAATAAAAGAACGAAAAGAAAAGTTAGCTTTAAACCGAAGGTACAGAAAATAAATGCTTAGTCAGAAAACACGAATTTAGACATGAAACGACAAAATAGGTAACTTATGGGTTCTGTACAATATCTTTAAGGCATATCTTAACTAACATTATTGTGCTCATATATATAAAAGGCACAATAGAAATGTAAGAAACAAAAGAGGTAATATGCCTAAACATCCGGTCCCTATAAGTCTTAAGTTCACTAACATTTGTATTTGCTTGGATGAAGAACTAACTCAGTTATTATTCCTCACAAAGAGGGCAAGGAATAATAAGATGAGAGCATGCGATTTGATTAGAGTTATCCTAGTCTAAAATATTGTGTATCATGGATGATATTGATAACGGGTCGAACAGTCAAGATGAAACGCCGAATAAAAAGCCTTGGAAGTATTAGTTATGCTAGCCTAAAAACAAGCGTAACTACACATCCGCCAAAGAGCGCGAAACATTCTTTCTACATTAAAGAAGATTTTAAAACAGCAGTACAAGATATTAGCGCCTAGTTAAAGCTGGCACGCCTCGACGTTAGGAAAGATTAGGCGAAAAAGTATTAGAATCGTAGCATATCTTCGCGACCCAAACCAAAGCATATGTCGCTTGTTGTGTTAGCGAGACGCACTCACAATATTTATTCTTCACGCGAATTGCTGCCACCTGATAAATTCAAGATGTTTGTGTTCAATCAAAATGTTAACATTTGTTTTATATTATATGCTACACCACAATTCGACACACCTTGGAGTGAGTTTGGGCGGTTACGTTATCTCCTAAAAATAGCGTGCGCCTCTGACACATAGAGCGCCTTCTGGGTCCGCCCTGCGCGCAGTGGTGCAAATGCCATTTTATTAAGTGGGCAAAGTGCTTTGGTTCCCTATTTTAAACGTTCCTATTACCACAGAGACCTGGTGTCCGAAAATTCCCGTGAAAGAGGAATATTATTACTCTCTTGCAGATGCCGGTGACAGCACTTGCCGCGAAAATTAATGTGATCTGTCTAACGTATGGCTCCTTCGATGAATCGAGGTTTACACTAAAAGCCTCACACAGTGTATGGACTCGTTAAACAGGTGCATAAACACGATTACAAAATCGGATAGGGGGATACTGCATGGCACGTCACGGTCACGGTGGTATTTTCTGGTTGCTTTTTTACGAGCAATAAACGCACTGAAGAGCTATCTCGTATTTATGTATTTATTCATCATGATAAACACGAGACACAAGCTAACTAAAACTCATTTGAACTGATATTCTTACATATCAACTCATTACATACTCGGTTCAATCCCGGTTCGTTTTTCACTTAAGCGACAGCACTGTCCGCATTATCAGCAACAGTCATAATTGGGTTAAACAATTAAGTTCAATGTATTACCTTTCTTCCTCCCTGGCCGGCAGTCAATTTCCAATGACCCAAGCAGTATAATAAGATAAAACCAAGATCCCACTTTACTTGCTTTCATTGTTCCAGCAGGAGTTAATCTGAAAAATATGGTATTTAAAACAATATTTTTTTAATATTTTAAAGAGTTAAAAATAGCAAAAGCTGATTTTTCCCGTGCTCTATATATACTAAAACAGGCAGCAACACAAGCAACTTCTAGGGGGAGAAAACAATCGCCGTATTCTTCAACTCTTCCCCGAACGCATTTTGAATAGTCTCATAGGGGTTTTTCACATCGCAATGAATGTAACGTATGCATATTATTGTACTTTAAAAAAAAAGTACAGCATCGCACTTTAGTAACGTTTAACCTGTTTTTCTTTAGTCTTAATACTAAAACGCTCCTCTCGAATTTACTGCGCCGAACTTCCCTTAGAATATTTCATTTTATTTCCTCTCAGGAAATTTTATAGATATAATAAGAAAGGACGTCCTGATATTTAAAGCTGTATTTGTTTTTAATATAATTACCCGGCCGCTGAAAGCAGGCAGTACAAACTAGGGCCACGAAGGTGCCCAGCGGTGGTGTCAAATGGACGGTTAGAGAGACGTGAATTTCTGTTTGTCCAAGCCGTGCTAGGACACGGTGTGTCTGGGCACTGTTTACTGTAGAATGTTTGGAGGGCACCTATGGGGTCGTGGATGATGTTTTTGCCCCGACGTTTCTTTGGAAGAACGTGCTAGGTTTATCTTCTTTTTGCAAAATAACCTCCCTGAAATATTCCTTTTATTTTTTACGAATCTATTTATTGTTTACCTTCGAGGCGTTGTTTTAAAACACTGCCCAGTCAAAGTACCGCATTTTTCATCACGTTTTCGGCACCTTTTAGGTTGTTTATTTATGAACTACTCGCCTTTTTTTCTAACGTTAGCTTGACATATTGTCGGCTCAACATTATGCGTGAAGACAGTTATTTCAGTGGATTTTATCATCTTGCCTTTTTCACGGTTACAAACAACACGGTCGTCTTCCCTTGTTCAGTTTACGAAGACTTATTAATTGTCGTCCCATAAAACAAGGATAAAGAAAGGTTCGCTACTGATAACTAATTGCTGCACGAAAAGGAGAGAACCACGAGGATGGCTAGTTGAGCAAGTTAGTAATGTCCATCATATGAGTAATTTCATCTCAAATTGTGCACAACAAAAAAATGATGGGTCCTCAAAAAGTCCTGGAAAAAATATATGTTGGTAGCAAATGTGTGAATAAAACGAAACTGTAAATGAGAACTATGAATTTCTTTTGTTTTTGAGTTTTCGGCTTCGAAGGGCAGAAGGTAGGTCTTCTGATTTTCACAGTTTTCACGAGTAGACACATTTTGGAGCTTCGCATCGTTTAGAATATTTTCCACAACAATTATAATTTTAACTGCTTTAATACTTCGTCTATAAGGGTTACAGTTCTCTAGAAGAGTGTTTTTCATCTTATTTTATCAAACCAATTTTCTTGAATCTTGCGCCTTTGACAATAATGGGCCAAGTTTGAGTTGGGCTAGCCTTCGATGTACAATTATTTAAGGCACAAGAAGTATAATAAGTGAAAGCTTGTATTTAAGCCTATGTAAAAATATATTGTTAATTTAAGTATATTATATATAAAAAACACTGTAAACTTGAGAAAAAAGGTAAAAGTTTTAAATTCGTCCTCATTTTTGAAATATACATAATTTTATTTTTCATTTTTATATAAAATTATTTCTATCTGTTCTTATATATGCAATCAAATTTATTTCAAATATATTATTTCGTCATATTAAACAATGCGTTTGAAAAGAAGACATATTTGTACATCCGTTTTACGATGCTCATCTCTGTTCTTTAATTTTTTACGTAAATATTAGCTATTTTTGTAACAAGATTAAAGTTTTTATGGAGTTTCGAGTCCAAACAGAATTTGGTCAAACGTATACATCGATAGTATTTAGAGTATATTATGGCAAGGGGTCATCCCGCGCCTTCAGTTTGCTTACTTAGTCAATCTACAGAAATCGAAACTGAAATAATGTTTAAGCGTTGTCATATACGAGATTAGAAAACATATAGATAGCACGTTTGAAACGTTTTCCGTGATATAATAGAGCACTTCTGGAGCGACGACCCGCCGAGCACGTCGATAAGCGTGCATGAATGTCTTCTTTCTTCAAACAAGTTATTTTACACAATAGCTAAGATAGGCATGTTGAGACCTCCCAATATCTGTCTCTACTACTGGCACTTCTGTTTGCCAAACCAAACGTACGTTCCAAACCTCGTAAAATGATATGGGTTGAAACTATCACTTCTGATTGCATCGCGCCGCTGCGGCGCTCGCTTTCCCTTTTCTACAATATGCGCGTTGTTCCTAATTTCTTCTTTTATATATTTCATTTTTCTTTAAGGTATCAGAACCTCCAAGGTACTCGTAAGTTACATCGGCTGTTTTTCTTCAACGGAAAGTGGGAATGAAAGGGCAATCCTCGAGCCAAGCGGGACATAGACATGCCGCCACCCTTTTGACCTTTAAGAGTGTCGCATGACCTTTCTAGATAGCTGCCGTGATTGTTTATTTCGTACAGACTGGGTCACTATAAACATTAGAAAAACAACTCCCATATGACGACCCATGCACGTGATAGAAAGAAAAAAGCTATAGACAACCTGCGATTTTCAGGATGCACTGCCAGAGCTATGGCTCTCGTGCCGCCGCCTTCGAGAGCGGCAGCCTTTCCCTTTCATTTTGCTTCACTGGCAAGTTCTATGCTCGCCCCATATCTGATATTTAATCTCAGTTTGCTAGACACAGTTTACTAAAACCAGAAAAGGGAACAACTAAATCTTATCTATTCATATCAAACGTGGGCGATCAAGAATTCAGCCTTGAAGATATTAAGAGTCTTTGCCTGTGTGACTCTACTGAGGAATGCATTTTGCTGACCAGCAAGGTCTGTCCGAAAGGACACAGTTTAACACTGGCATCGTTGTCAGTGAAGGAAGACGACTAAATCGAAGTAGCCTTGTGGGAATCTAGCGAACTGCTAAAGAAACAAATGGGAAGTAACGCATTTTGCCATGAGCTCAGAAAGTGCGTAACAAAGTACTTCCCCCACTAATTCATCCGACAGGCTCAGCAGCTTGCTATAAGCTCAGAAAAGTCACATCTTAAGGCTCGTTCAACCGTGTTGCATTTTCATTTTCCGGAAAATTGGAGCCTCGTTCTTCCGCGGGCGGTACAATGCTAAAAGACCCAAATCGTGCCGATCTTCACCTGCGTCGCTACAACGGAGCGCAAAATCTACAGCTTCAGAGTTTTCACCGACAACATTGTGCACAACACAGCAAACGTACTGTTCGCTCTGCTCGTAGCTGAAGAGTGGCTGGAAGGAAACATTCCGATATTCACAAAACTTGTCCACAAACTTGAGAAATAATCCGTTACAAGTAACGGATTACTTGTAATCCGTTACTTTTACAAGTAATTTTGTAATTGCCACGTTACTTTTTTTTCGTAAGTAATTTGTAATGTAATTTCGTTACAAAATATTGGTAGCGGATTACTTTAATTACTCGTTACTTTTTTAAAAACATGAGCATAATACAGTAACTGGAGCAATACGAGCAGAACATTCAGCAGCATAAAGGGAGCAAGTTCAACAAAATAGAAAACATCAGGAAGAGGAGAATAGCCGAAAAGAAAACACGGTTTTTTGTTACGACCGGTCACTAGAACCACTAAAAAAGTGGCCAAGGGATCTACAGATATACGAAAGACAAAGATCAAGTAAGACAACGCCGAGAAGGCTCTCCGTCGCCTCCCATCGTGTTTTTCTTCTTCTTCCGGGAAAAAGAAAACTCTTCGTGTTTATTTGTTTTTGTCGTTTACACCGTTTCAACCTTTCCAACTTCTTCGACGTCTTCCGCAACCTGCACAGACATCAAACGCGTGTCCGTACCCCCTCGATTCGATGGTTCCCAACTCGCGTAACAGACGATGTAGCCTCGCGCGAGGGGGTCGAATCTTCTTTGTCTTTGATGTGCGCTACTTTATTCTAGCACGCTCTTGAGGCACGACTGAAAAGCGCCCGGCCCGAGGCTAAGACCATCGTCTTCGTGGGTACGGACGATACTTCGTTTGGTTTACTTGTCTGGGCATGGTGGTCGAGTCCACTCCTCACTTTACAGTCAACTGTCAACATAAAGGGGGGGGGGGGGTCAGGCCATCTAAGGGGTGCTGACAGAGAGAGAGAGTGAGAGAGAGAACGCGTAAAAGTGGTGTGATTCTCTATTGTTTCGTGAGACCGATGGCCACTACTTCTCTCGCTCTCTATGCCCTCCCTTCTCGGTGAATTCACCGAGTGTCGCATAATTTGAAGAAAGTAGCAATGCGATCAAATGTAAAGGTAGTGTTTTCTGCGTCCAATAAGCTCATGGACCTGTGCAAACTGTCAAAGCGTGGCGTGCGTGCCAAACACGGATGTGAAAAGAAGCACAGAAGGAAATTTGTCGACTGTACAGATGGTGTGGTTTATCGCATTCCGTTGTCCTGTGGCAGGCACTACGTCGGGCAGACGGGGCGCTGCCTAAATGATCGGCTTCGCGAGCACAATAACAACGTGCAAAAACAGAACGGTGGCTATCTTGACTTGCATTGCAGGACTTGCGGTTGTACCCCACTGTTGGATGGATGCGTAAAAATTGGGAAATGCAAGTCAACGTTAACACGCGAAATTGTAGAAGCCGAACACATTGATTATTTAGGAGACACGTGTGTTGCTATGCCGTCGATTGCGTTATCGGAGAAGGAACTGGTTTTCCTGAGAACGAGATAGTGTTTTTCCCAATTATGATCTGTGATGGTCGTTTCCTTTGCTTTTGTCGTTTTGTTTGTTGTCATTATGACGATGGTTCAGACTATAAATACTGGAACACGTATTCAATAAAAAATCAGTTGAAAGTTGCGCTTTGTTGTGTCCTGTTTTCTTCTTTTTGTCCTCGTCCTTGCTCCGCACAAGATTGCATAAAATGTCAAACCAACTCGTCCAAAGAACCACTCTTCCAGAAGTGAACAAACTTAGTGAAGCGTATCTCCCTGCTCCCGAAATGCAAATTAATGTATGAAATGATTTTTCTTTTTTTTTGAAATTTATATGTTTTAGAACTTCAAAACTCAAGGTTTTGAGTAAATACTTATTATATTAATGTTCGACTTTGTTTTATATCGAAATAATAGCTAAGGATACTATGTAAGTGCCGTATCATACACTACTGAAATAGTTTTCCAATCCGAAATTGAAGCAAGTGTGAGCAGTAAACTCCTGAAATGAGTATATAAACCAAAATATAAACATCGTTGCATTTGCTACAAAACTTGCTTCCAGCTCTTTGAACTGTGGATTTCAGTTTGGTTTGTTTTCTAATTAAGACAGTGTGTCCTAAAATAAAGAATATCACTAAAGTTGGCGAGGGACCCCTGCAAGGTATAGTTCTGACTTATTTTGAGCAGGTCAGAAACCAAAAATAGAACGTACTTTGCGGGAGAAATACTTCCGCTTGCACACACTATGAAGAAACTTCATTTTATACATTTCCACCTGAAAACTGGGGTGGTCACGCACACACGGTGTCGACATGATCACTAGGAAAATATAAAGGTGACATTCAGGTATGGTTGAAATAACGGTAATATAAATGATGGTAATAACCTTGGTTTTTGGGGTGCACTGCACTTTCAACGGTATTCGGTTTGGTGACCAACGAAAAAAATAAAAAACAATAGGCAAGTAACAATAATCAAACATCAACATACAATACAATAAACATGTTCAGAGGACAGATAATCAAATTATGTATATTAAAAATACAACCCCTAATCAATAAATAAATGCACAATATCATAACGTAAGTTCGAAGTTTTCCACCTGGTAGCAACGCATTGCAGTTTATGCAAATTTGGTGAAGGAGCCTGGAGCACTGCTCTTATATGATGGCGTATCAATTATTTAGTTTTTACCCTAAATTTAGCAGGGAAACTAAATTGATGTATAGTTAGCATGATGTCAATTTACTTCTAACTGTAGCGTCGAAACTGAAATGGTGTATCGGCCATATGACGTCGGTTCAAGTGGCGTAATTTTTGCCGCTAAATTTAGCGGGGACACTTAACTGGTTAATGGAACACTGTCCCATTCGTTAAAACAATGTGAAGCAAGAGCAACTTATGACCCCTTTGTCGAACTTTTTTTCATAACAAAGTAAATTCTATCTACTTTTTCTCTATGAGTCGTGCATAACAAGCTAGAACGTAAGAAGATTAGTCGGAACCGGCCTAGACCCCTTAGAAAATCAAGCTGCAAAGGTGTTAATGTTGTCCGAGGTAGAAAAAAAGAATTCGCGTCTAGTGTAACAATTTTAGCATTGGAAAACTGGACGATTATTTGTAACTGCAGAGGCATTACAACTCCTTGAGAGTCGAGACAATTGCTGATATTTTCCCAAAAGACAAAAAATACGCTAGCAATATGTGAATGTGAGTGGAACAGCTCGCTGCATCTTTTTGACAATAAAACTGATAATATCGTCAACACCACCCGTAAACTCCTAAGTTTTACTAACGTTTCAGCAATTTCACCAGACTCCACTTGCGCTATGCACAAAATAATATTACTGTTTATTTGGGTGTTTTCAGGCGTGACAAAATTTAGGGCATATCGAAGTAGCATTTGCTAGAATAGCTATATAAAATGCGTAATTGTAACCTGATCCCTGATTCTTGATAATTAATTCCGACCAAACGCGAGCGGTTACGTTCGAGTGGCATAACGCGTACTCTATCTCACGAACTACCAAAAGCGATTGGTCGACCATTTAAAGTGTATTCTATATTGCCATGGAGTAACCGCTTGTTAGGCTAAGCAATATTCATTTTATACTAAATTACTTCGTTTACTAATCTTACGAAATTTCAGAAGCGAGTTTTTCTAAAGATGATGAAAATTATTTTTTCTCGTATAAAACTCAAAATCTTCCGAAAGCCTCGAAAGTAATATGGAAGGCTACTAAGTTTGAACATTGAAAAAACAAATCTGTGGGCCACTTCTTGAAAAACTGAGCTAAGTGCCTTAGTATAACGCGTTCAACAACTGACTAATATTCACGAACGTAGCTCCAGTCAAAACTTTCCATATATTTACATATAAACCTATAGTCAGCTTTTGAAAAGTAATTACATGACTTCCTCTATACTTCGGACTTACGAAGGAAACAAAACTCGACATTGAAATATGGATAAAACAAATATTGATTAGAACTCGAGAATCGGGAGCCAGTCTTAATTTTATAAATGATACATTTCAAGGAACAAATAAAAACATCCCCCACAAAATGTTTTATTGCATACAAACTTTTCGAGACAACAAAAGTTAATAAAAGGTAACAATGAAGATATCTTGTTACACATTGTACTGCTGTTGTTGAAAGTAAGTAAAACCAGTCTTAAAATTGTCATAAATTTAAAAGCAAACATTACCAGACTATACATATATTGTTGCAGGAGTCTCCGCTCATGGGCTAAACGGGCAACCCAGAATTCAGGCCCCCGTTCTCCACACGACCTCTTCTTCTTCTCCTCCTTTTCTTTCTTTTCCTTGTCCGTTACACTCGCCCCTCCTGTTTCGAAGTCCGTCCCGGACGATGCTAAGATAGTCACCACGTGTGACATAAAGTTTCAGATGGCTTGAATGGGCTGTCAAAGTGCGGCGTCGCCCACGCTGAGGCAGGGTGTCAAGGTTTTCGAGACGGTATGTTACGGGTCCAAGTTGCCTGCTGATCTTGAAAGGTCCGCAGTATCTGGGCAAAAGCTTTTCCGAGTGCTGTGGACGTCTTAGGTGCCTTCGAAGAAGCACCACATCACCTGGTGAAAACGACGGCAATGAGGTGTCTCTGTTGTGACGTTCGGCAAACTTTGATTGCTTATTTAGAATTGCCAGCCGAGCAGTTTTCTTGCTTACCTAGTCGTTCAGCGAAGTTCTCATCATACTCTCGCGCCCGACGGGTCCACGCAGCGCCCATCGAAGATTTCCTGCGGAAGCATCGGGAGTCTTCCGTAAACAAGCTCAAATGGAGATTTGGCGGTCACTTCCTGTTGTGAAGTGTTCAAAGCGAACGCCGCTGTACCAATGAACGTGTCCCAGTTCTTGTGAGATTTATTGACTAACGCAGCTAATATATCTCCAATGCTGCGGTTGGTACGCTCTACTAGGCCATTCGTTTGAGGATCGTAGGGTGAAGCGGCCGCATGTTCAATTCCGTAATCTCGCAAAGCACCACCGAAAGTACGGGACATAAATGACGTTCCCCTGTCAGATATTATCAGGTGGGGTGTACCATGCCTCAATACAAGGTGTTTGTTGACGAAGGCGACGAGATGCACAGCTGAAGTATCGGGGACTGCCTCCACTTCGACCCACTTCGTCAGGTAGTCCGTTGCGACAATGATGTACTTGTTTCCATCATCAGATTTTGGAAACGGCCCCAGGTGATCAATTCCAACTACCTCAAACTGGCTGCCTGAGGTGGTATAGCTGTAGCTTGGTCTCGCCGGGTGCGGTGGTGTTTCCGCAGTTGGCATGTTGCGCAAGACGCGACGTACTGTCGGACATCCGTCCTGAGGTGCGGCCACCAAAATCTCTAGGCGACTTTGTCGAGCGTCCGGTATTGCCCGAGATGACCCGCAGTTGGAGCATCATGGCACATCTCAAGAACGTTCCGACGCATTTTGGGGAAACTAAGGGAAGCCACGGTCCTGAGGGATGTGCTCGATGACACAGCAGACCGTCCCGAAAGCTGGTAGTACGCTCGTAGACGCCGTAAGCGGCGTTCTGAAAGTCGCGGTTTCCCGTTCACTTCGTCCGAAAGCAACTAGATTATGTTGAATGTGTCACATTCCTCTGCTTGCGCCGACTGCAAATCTAAGAGTGCAAGTACAGGCGCAACTCTGGCGTCTTCGATGGCGTATCGTGAGGAGGAAGTTGGCGTCATGGTTCTGTGTCCCATTTCTATGAACGATTGAAAAGTCCAACTCTTGCAGTTTCATTGCCCACCGAGTCGATTTCGGAGTAAGATCGTTTTTTGACTGAAGCCAATGGAGAGCAGAGTTACCTGTCACGACAGTGAAATGCTTTCCGTAGATCTATGGACAGAACTTTTCCACTGCCCAAACAACAGCGAGGCACTCGAGTTCTGAAGAATGACATCGACTTCTCAGGTTCGCTGAGTTTGCGGCTCGCGTATATGACTAGGATGTTCTATCCTGCACTGTCCCTCTGGAGACGAACAGCGCCAAGCTCCTCCGTTGTTGCATCAGCTGAATGAACGTAGTAGCTTCTTCTGAAAAATGAGCCAGGGTTGGTGGTCCAAGGTGCTCTTTGATATCAGCAAAGAAGCTTGTTTCCTTGCCACCAACGCCACTTGGTTCTTTGCAGAAGCTCAGTCAGTGGAGCAGCTCTGAGAGAGAAGTTCCTTACAAATCGACGAAAATAGGATGCAAAGCCTAAAAAGCTTTTCAACTGCTTCGTGGTAGTGGGCTCAGGAATATTGGCTAGCGCTGTCAGCTTGGTTGGATCCGGGCGAATACCCTCTTTGTCGACAACATGCTCCGAAGTAAATGACTGCGTCGCATCCGAAGAAATATTTCGATGGTTTCAGACGGAGATGCGCATTGGTGAGGGCATTCAGCACTAGACGCAGACGGTGCTGGTGTTCTTCAAGGGTGTCAGCGTATATAATGACAACATCAAGATAAACTAACGCCATCGTCCACTTCAGGAGTCCAAGCACCCTATCCATGAGGCGTTCAAAGGTCGCAGGTGCGTTGCAGGAGTCCGAATGGAAGACGATTAAACTGGAACAATCAGGTCAGGAGTCAAAAAGGCAGTTTTTTCAGAATCTTTCGGCTCTACCTCCACGTGCCAATATCCGGACATGAGATCCAGAGTAGTAAAGTAGCTGGCACCATGAAGGCGATCAAGGGCATCGTCAAGTCGTGGCAAAGGATAGACGTTCATGGCAACGTAGACAGACGCAAAGCCTAAAAAGCTTTTCAACTGCTTTGTGGTTCAGGTGGGCGAGTCGCACAAGAAGCTGGATGTCGGTGTCTTCGATTGCGTCGATGAAAGCAGCGGTTGCTATCTGCTCCACGTCGACTTCCGTACATCCGACGAGCGCTCTTCTCGCCATCCGCTGGATTACGTCAGCTAGCTCCTGGAGTGTGTCCGTGCCTTGGCGGTGGTGCTTCAAAGCAGTCAGGCGGAAATTGCTGGAGATGTTCATCACCAAAGCGGGACTTTAGGGCTTCTTTGAGTAGCTGATATGAGGAACGACTGGTTGCAGACATGCTCTCCAAACATTCAGCAGCGTTTCCCCTCAACTGGGCCACCATTGTCACGAGCTCTGGACGTCGTGCGTTGAACCCGTAAAGGTCTGCAACCGTTTCGAACTGGATGATGAAGGCTTGCCAAGACGACTGCCCATCGAATGTCAGCAGCTTGAGTGGCAATCCGTGCATGCACAGCCAGTCGAATCCGAGATTCCACGGACGAAAGGCCATCATTGAGGGCGTTGCCCTACATCGGCAACCTGGCATTCGACCGCCGTTTCCAGCAGAGATATACGGGTTGCGAGGCAATCGTCGAGGGTTCCAAGCAGGTTCACAATGTCCGTAGCACTCCTTTCGGCGAGCAGATTAGCTAACGGCTCCGTGATTTGCATCGCCACCAGAAGTTGAGATCACGCCACTTGCCTCCGATTGGGTCGCCATTTCGTAATCCCACCGCTGCCACCAAATGTTGCGGGAGTCTCAGCTCGTGGGCTAAACGGGCAATCCAGAATTCAGTCCCCCGTTCTCCACACGACCTCTTCTTCTTCTCCTTTTTTCTTTCTTTTTCTTGTCTGTTACAATATATCTATATTTCACTATTTGCTCCAAACTTCTTCATGAATAGTATATTTTCTGATAGAGTGATATAATATTAGGTGCCAATTTAATAAATAAAGCCTTCACTCGCAATATTTTCGCCCATACACATTTTGAATTTACGTGAGACGAGGAACCTTTGGTGGCAATTAAGACAGCCTGGCCTTTTTTCTACCAAAGAGCAGAACTTTCCAGCAGCGAGGTGCGTTGCGTTTTGCCTAAAGCAATGAACGTCTGATATTCCGACACGGAGCCACGTTTCAGAAAGACAAACAACGTCTTGATTCCGATTCATGAAATTTGTCAAAGTTAACGGCCTTCGTACATCGTAACCTTACATTTTCGTAAGCGGTCTAACTTTGTAACATTTTGACTGTCTACTTTGCTAATATTGTGAACGATAGAGCTGTAAAGCATTAAAAAAAACGGAAGAAAAATGCTGCCCTTTGGCTACACTTCTAGTATTGCTTCTGTGCAAAACGCAATTTGTAATAAAGTATGAAATGCTTTTAAAGCTACCCGCAATTATACAACTTTGTCTGTCCGTCCGTCCGTTCGTCCGTCCCTGCATTTCCCTCTACATTTAGCGCGGAAATCACCACGTGAACTAGACACTAATTCAGTTTCCTCGCCAAATTTGGCGGCAAAGTGTCGTAACGTGGAGTTACCTGATATCACGTGACGTAAACACCTTGGGGAAATTGACGGCCTGTGACCTATACGTCAACTCAGTTTCTCCACAATATTTAGCGGTAAAATTCTTGTTTTGTAACAAAAGCATCAATTCAGTTTCCCGCCAAATTTAGCAGAAAATTTGACGTGACGCGACCTACACCAACTCAGTTACCCACTGGCGGAAAAATTCACGTCTTGTGACTTAGACACAAATCTAGTTTCCCCGCTAAATATAGCGGGGAAAATCGACGTCACGTCACTTAACGTTAAGTCACCTATACAACCTTGCTGTTTCCCCGATAAATTTAGCGGGAAAATATATGTCACGTGACACACCAATTCACTCACCAATTCTGTATAATGCATTTAATGCATTATAGGACTTAAAATGTATAGGTCGCTGCCAATTTTCTATGACAACAATAACTTTTTCGTGTTCCGAACTACCCAAAAGATTCCAGCTGCATTTCTATTTTTTTACCTCTTTAATACTTATCGTATGCGTTTACAGGAAGTGTTGAAGCTTTCACCAAATGCTCGTTCGCTGCCTCGGAACGGGTTATTGCACTTTGACATTGAGCAGCCGCTTTTACTTCCTGTTGGCTGCGCAGAACGCATATCGCAACAAGTTGCTTGCTATGACAAAAATAAATGCGATTTCTAATTCCCGATTTTTTTTTTAAGCCGATTCATTGTTTGATATTTCCGGCTCTATAGTCAAAGCTCACCAAGTAAAAAGGCAAGCGGCAGTTATTCCATACGCAAACCTACCCTGCGTCCACCATTAAATATAACAAACTCAAGGGGAGCAAAGCAGGACTGTAGTAATACTAACCGATATAACGTCCTGTGCACCAAGAACGTACTTCCAATAAAATGTATTTTTTCAATGCTAACGCTATATTAAAAAATATATCAGTATAGAAATATGGTATTACGTTTAAATAAATATAATATTTACCCATATACTGACATTGCAATCGTTGCAATTGTTACATATCTGTAAAGCTTAAAAAAACCTGTATATAGATGGTTATCTCAACTCTTTTCAATCGTTCTTTCTTTGTAAAAAGATATATTAACCATACATGTTTGTACAGTAAACCCTCATGCATTGATTGCAATATTACAACGTCTGTTGTGGTAGTTTGCAACTCGTCTATGATAAAATGATCTTGAATATAACAATCTCGATTGTTATCTTCTCGATTTCAAACCTCGGCGAAATGTGACAACTTGGTTTACTGCGCAATAAACATTATTCACAGAAATATATATATATATTTTCTGAAACTGACAATTTAAACAAACTGCAAGAATCTCAGAAGATGCGTACAACCCTTTACCGAACTGCACGTTTTATAAGGAAGGTTTCTTAATTTATTGCTACGACATTGCTTCGGCTTTTGAAAACTTGTATGCTAATTACTAAACGACTTATACTTATAAATTTATGTAAATACAAGGTGTTAGTTGGTAGTCTTGTTTTTAGAACGAAGTGTTGATTTAAGACTTCAGTAAACCGAATTCGCACAATATGTACTTGTTTACATTACAATTTGTAACAGCTATAAATGAAAACGGATGCTGCTTACTTAGTAAGTTAGCCAGTGAACCTAGTTTTATATGATCCAAAGTGACGTTCATATTTGACCTTCATGGTTAAAGCAAGCATACAAAGGAGGTCGAACTTTTTTAATTATTATTAGGCTGCTTTATAGCCAATTGAATTTTACAAAATTTCTTTGGTCGCTATTGCACTGTTTTAATACGACAATATTTTTTACAGTTTGTTTTTAAAATGACTGAAAAATTCCTTTTAGTAAGGTGCATTTTCTTAATGACAACACACCGTGTATGCCTGGGTAAACGGTCAGAGGTTGTCCGCAGTTTATCATAAGCCTACCGCTTCGCGTTGCAAGACCCTAAACCCATACTTGAAGTTAGCCAAAGCTCCGAAAGCAGGCTGCTAAATTCTATGTCCAACTTTTTTCTTGCATTAAAACACAAAAGTAATTATCTCGGGATTTTGAAAGAATTGAAAATCGATGGTAGGCGCGAGCGGCTATATATAATTATGGTTCATTTATGGCGCAAACTTTAAGTTACACGCTGTGGTGTGTCTGCGTGAAAACCGCTCTCGAGTTGCTATGCAAACAAATGACAACTCGTTACCGCGGAAACACGACTTTTTAACTTACTCATTTATTTTTAAATACCGTAGAATGAGCAGCAAAATAAACAGAGTAGCGCGGCGCTGATCACTCGTGTACGACCAAAGGTCAGCTGGCACTGCCAATGTAATGAGCTCCGTCCAGTTTCTAATGTTTGTATTTACCATAATCGTGTAGTAGACTTATGTTGGTGCAATTACGTTTTGCTAAAAGGCTGTCAAGGCCGTCACAAAACCTAAAAACAAGAATAGCTTCGTGCAAGTTCACAACTTCATAGTACGAAAGCGAAAACCTTTATATGTAAAATGTCTGATGGGTACTACTGAAATTTTACTAAACCCGCAAAGCCCATTTTTATGAGATGCACGTGTTTTACCGGTGTAACGCATGGTATTGCACAATTTACGTTTTGTATATTTTCTTATCATGAAAGTATTCATTAAAACACTGTACAGAGACAATTTAGAAGTGCAATATATGTCCATATATTTTGGTATTGTTGTATATTATTCAAGTGCCTCAGCCCCGCGCCAGAATATAGCGAAAGCACTATCACGTTTGAACCTCGGATGACATTATCGCCTGATGATATTTCGTACGAGAGGAGCGTTTTAAAATTAATGTACTTAGGAGCTTTTTTTAAAAATTTAGGTGAACTCTTTAATTTTATTTTAAGGAAATAGCTTATTATGGTTCTATTTGGTGATTGTACACTGGCTATACGGCATGTGTACTAATCTAGGCTATTTCATATACCTTACTGTGTTTGGTGTTTTTTGCTAAACGCGTTTTTCTTATACAGTTCGGAGTGCAATCGGTGCATGTGTAGCCGTAACTCACATGCGCACTGAGCTTCCGCATCTAAAAAAAAAGAAACGTGTCTGCTCCAAATCATTGGCGTACTTTTAAAATGGCAATGTTATCATTGTTCAATTACAAAAATTAGGGACCTATCCTGTAACAATCTGAACGCGTTAGTTGAGAATCCTGAAGTATGTGTGATTTCTTATGTTACACATCGCAGAAGGACATTATTTCGTGACATCGGCATCTTAACATATTTACACTAGCTTTAAAATCAACGACAGTAATAAAAAGCACTTTCCCATACCGAAAAAGCGCAACTCACCTTACAGTCTTTTCAGCATAAAGGCCTCGCAACCGCTTACTAACGAAGCATTATTAACATCACTCTGCAGAGACTCCAAAGCTCTTCCTGCTTATGGAACGCGGATATTGTTGATGACGCAAGATGTGAAAACCGCAGATGCGGCCACAGCTTGCCGTCCTCTTAGTCTTTCAAGCAGCAGACGCTACGAAACGTATCATCGTTAATATCTGTTCATAGAGTCTTGAAATGGTTTCCTAACTGCTAAGTCAAGAATCGCGTTTTTTTTTTGCTTTTTTGGGGGGACTTTGGTAGAAAAATACAAATTTCTTCGTAATCGCTTATAGGTTTTGAATTTAATAAAAAAAAGATCATAGCATAAATTTAGATATCTCACAACGTATGAAATACCCAGTGTGAAATTATAGTTGGCGAAAATCTGATCGATGTAGATAGCACTTCAACTATAGTCGTTCGCAGACTCACTCGCTCTCTTTTGAGCTCGCAATTGCGAGACACTGGTTTTAGGGGCGAAGCTCCTTAGGGTCTAGCCTCTGTCCGTCCGTCCGTCCGTCCGTCCGTGCTCACATCAATTGCCATCCCATCTGTCTTCTTAAAAAAAATAAAAATTGTTTGCGCAGTTGACAGGATTCGAACCTGTGCGGGGAGACCCCAATGGATTTCTAGTCCATCGCCTTAACCACTCGACCATGACTGCGGGACGAGTAGGGGAGTCAACTTCCTTGGGGGTGGGGTGGGGCGTCCTTGGTCCCGATGATGCTCGACCGACGATGGTGCCGCCCGATGATGACAGCCCCGGGAAGTTGATAATAATAAAAAAAAAACTAAAAGTTGTTCGATCCCACTGAACACATTGCGACGATGGTTGGCTTTACTGTGGCCAGTGTGGCCACGTTTATTATGAAACAAAACAACTCAACAGTCATGAGTTAAAATTCCAAAATTAAAACCCCGTACTTTTGTCCCCAGTTTCCCAAAATTGAATCGAAGCCAATCCCCGAGAATCCTCTCGGCGCTCCTTTTGTAGACTCGTAAGAGCCCCCTTTCCCTCAGGGACCGACCAATCCCTTCAAATTTCACAACTTCCAAGTGGTACACTGTTGCCCAATGGTCGGCGGCGGCGAGCCCGCCGCATGTCCAGCCGCCAAATCCAAATTCGTTGCCAGAATCGTTCTCTGCATTTTCGGCAGTCTGGCTGGCGCCAACAGATAGAATTATTACGTCGAGGCAAAAAGCGACAGTGCGATGCTAAGCGGCGAAACCCCTCTATCCACAGGAACACTCGGTTAAAAGCCACGCACAGCCCAAAGCGCGGAGCTCTCTGCGTACCAAAACCCGAGACGTTTCTTAGCGACTGCGGGGGAGGCTCTCCCACCTCGGCCGCGATGACCCCGCGAATGCGCACTACTCTGAAGCGCCGAACCCGACATAGAAAGTTAAAAAAAAAAAGCCGACGCAACACCGGAAAGATAAACTTTTCTAACAAATATCTGCCTTAAACAATAAGCGGATTTCTCCATACTTAACAAGGGGACCCTGGGATGTGGTAGTAACTCAAGAGCTGGGGATCTCATGGATGAAACGTTGCGTGTAGCCGCTCAACGTCTATACAGGAGAGGGCGCTGCGGTCAAATGCGTATATAATCGCGTTAAACTTTGAATGCGTTGGCTCAACGTTTATAGACAGGAAGGGCACTGCGGTCAAATGCTGAAATGCGTATATAACCACGTTCCACACCACACATTCTCTTTCTGACATGGATGAAAACGATCGAAAATGAAAACGAAAAATCAGCACCATCAGCACTGCACTATGAACAATAAAATCATTGTCATCAGCACCACCAGAGCTTCGCCCCAATCAACATCATTCACCACGTGGAGATGCAGTCATTTCCCCAACCCTCCCCCGCCCTCCTCTCTCTCCCCCCGTAGAACCTAGGGGAAGGCGGAGATTTGGACGTAACTTGGGTTACGTCGGACGTAACAGCTGAGACATTTCGTATTTTTTAAAAGGTTTTGTTCACACGGAAAACACAGGTGGCGGGCTTTTTAATTTGCAGCGTTTGACCTTTGCGCCGTTTGTAGTTCTTACTTTTATTACTAAAACCCTGTGTTTCATATATGTTTTCTGATGGCCTCACATTGGTAACGCATGATATGAAAATCTCCCAACAGAGCGGAAAATAAAAATTAACATAATCTATATCGCGACTTGTTGCGTGATTTGTCTTTTTTAATGTCAATCTCTTGCCCTCAAAAAAGTGATCCCTAAACAAATACTTTTATTTGCTGTTTGTTCTTCATTTCTTGATTATTTTCGTGTCAATTTATATTTTACTAAATTAAAGACAAAACGTGAAGCCATACAGAAATAATTTGATGATGGCTGAACACGAACATAAATCGGTGTTTCTTTTTTAAGCGTTGGGACTTTTTAGTACATATTACCTTTCACCTTGTTAGGTACACTTACAAAAAAACACGTGCGTCTACTTTTCCGCATAACACCTGAAGAGCTAATCCACCGCAACTTGCGGAGGCAGCACAGCGAATGACGATGCCGAAGCATATATTTGGCCAAAAACGCAGTCTGAGTTGTGACATTAAGCAATGCAAAACGTCACGCTTGCATTGCTTAATATCAAAACTCAGACTGCGTTTTTTTATCTAAATATATGTTTCGACATAGTCATTCGCTGAGTTGCTTCCGTAAGCTGCGGTGATTGGAACTCGAGTGTTATGCGGAAGTAGATCCAAGGGTCCTCTTTAGGGTGTAGGTATTTATCTAAACTCGTAAGCGCAGGCGCTACAAAAAAAGATTCGACAACCACGTGGTGTTCCATTGCGTGCAAACCAGAATGTGAAAAATGATGGGAACAAAAGGAAAAGTATACATGGATTTGTAGGACATATTGACGTCTCTATCATAATACCTGTAATTGGGCTGATTGATGCATGGCCAATCTGAGGCTTAAACTAGAACACCATGTCGGCCTCCAGTCCCGGCCTCTGCTCCCAGGTCATCTTTGTCGTAAGCCGACCCTCATCACGGGACCCTCGGGCCGGGTCGCCGTGCTGTCTATTTACACCAGTGAGCGCCACATGCCTGGTTAGTTCCGCTGCGGAGTCTGCTCCTGCATGTTGCTCGACGCTTGCCGAAAGGTCCCACAGCTCAGAAACCGCCGGAGATGCACGCGCAAACGCGCACACAGAACGGCAAGAAGAAACACCTCCTTCACACTTCTGGACAATGATCTTGCCGCCGACCGCTTTAGCTCGTCAGAGAAAATGATCCTGTCATTTCAGAAATGCTGACGCCCGCCACGCCGCGCCACTCCGATGTCTCACGGATACGACGATACTCCAGGCTCCAGCACCTCAGCGTTTCGTGAATACGACGGTGCTTCCAGCTCGCGCGCGTCGTTAATCAGTCTGCGCTGTATGTCCTACCAGCTTGAGCAACCGTAAAATACGGGTGCTGTAAACAGGAAATGAAAAGCAACAGGTGTGTGAAGGCAGCCTTTGGCCCGTGTGATGTTCAAAACACTGCTTCTTTTATCTTCTAGTCAAAGCTTATGCGGCTAAACGATATGAAATAGCTAAGAGCCCACAGTGCCAGGAGAATGCCCAACGTTTCCTCGGCAATTCGAGAGTGCAGTAAAAAAATTACATTTTCATTTCATTTCATTTTTATTTCCTTAAGGGCCTCTTGAGAAAGGCATTACATAAGGGGTGATCATGTTCAAGGTTCAAAAACAAGACATCAAAACATTACATGAAAAAATAGAAGAGCTCAGGAAACATCATTATATAAACATTATTCAAACATTTACAAATCAGCTGCGAAAAACAATATGGTCACTGGTAGTTGCAAGCTTGTGGGCAAGCTATTCCAATCCGATATGCGTAATTGAAGAGGTGAGTATTTGAATATGTTGGTTTTCGAAAAAATGAAAGACGTTTGACACATACCCTTAACGTCGAAGTAGAGCGCAGCTCTTGAGGAGGAGAACGGGAAGGTACGGATACGAGGGTATTTCCTCCTCCTCATCCTTACCCTCCCTCTCTCCCTGCTCCCGTCCATTTAGCGGGAAGTTTTCGTTAAATTCCCCGCTAAATTTAGCGAAAAGGTTCCCCGCTAGATTTAGCGGGGAATTTTTTTCGATAAATTTTGCGAGGAATTCTTTTTGCTAAATTTAGCGGGGAATTGTTTCGAACTAAATTTAGCGGGGAAGTTTTTCGTTAAATTTAGCGGGAAAGTCTTTTTTGCTAAATTTAGCGGGAAATATACCCGCTAAATTTAGTGGGGAACCTTTCCACTACATTCAGAGTGTAAATTGGCCCATAATAAAATGTGCGGTGACGTCACGAGTGACGTCAATATGGGAACGTCCCATATGGCAACGCGCGGTAACTCCGACAGCAGCGCCGCCGCTCAAGCCGGAAACTGGCTCCTATAGAGCTGCGCTCTAAAATGGGTTCAACTTTACAGGGGTGGTCGAGACAAGAGGAAATATGATGGACCGGGGAAATAAAGGTTTGGGGAGACCGCGGTTATGGTACAATCTCTGCATGAGTAGCCGGTCTATTTTTCTACGAGCGTCGAGAGTTTGTAGGGATATGGACTGTTTTAAAGAAGAGATGCTATATGCCTTGTGTAGTTACGAGTGATAAAACGAGTAGCACGATTTTGGACGGCTTCCAGTTAGCTAACTAAATTAGCACTGATGAGGGTTCCATATCACTGATGCATACTCCAGCTTAGTTCTGACTAGTGTAATATATGCTAAACGTTTAACAAGGAAGTTTCCAAGAAAAAGAGGCCTTCTTAAAAATGCTAATGTTTTATGAGCTTTAGAACAAATGTAGTTGACAGTGACTCTTCCATGATAAGTCTTCAGAGAAATACACCTCAAATATTTAAATGTGTTGACCCGCTCAATGACGCCAGATAGAAATATAATAAGAGCAATACAGAAATAAGAGCAAAAGGGAGACATGTTTACTTACAGCCTTACGCCTAATTCTGCGCTAATCTTATTCAAGAGGTCTTCCAATGTGGGCACTGTTTTCGGTGTTCGGGCGCCTCTTGCCGAAGAGGGTTAGATAAGTGACACCTTTTAAAAAGTCTGGCCCCTGTCGGAATCTGTGAAATTCCCGCACAATGCCGGTACACGCAAGCACATGGACATGTGCTATAATACCGCAGCGTCACCGGCGCACCTTTTCCGTTTGGTTGTGTTAAAAATTGACACATCCGCATAAATGTAATGAACACAGTGACGCTCACCCTCGGCTATGTTCGATTGGTTCTTCCTGTTATTTATGCAGAGCCCCAACAGGGCACCTGCCAAGTCAAAAGACATGCTCCCGCGCTTGATTATAAATTGGCGGAGCTGCAATGTAGGGAAATTGGAGAACCGGCAGATGTCCGCTGACCTCAAACCCAGCATAATGAGGGAGGCGGAGCCCTCGGAGGGCGCCTGTGGCTCGCAGCAGTAGACGCGCTTCGCGGCAGGCGGTGCCAGCGGCATTTTTCCGCCGAGCCCGCTACCCGCCAGCGGAGCCGACATAAATAGGGACGACGAAATGTGCTGGACTTCCACCGGGAGTTCGCCGGGAGTTCGCCGAACCAGTTCTTGACGACTTCAGTTTGCGCACGCATTGGCCAGTACTCGTTATTGGCACCGCCTAGATCTGCCAGCCCCGAGTAACATCCCGCTTTGCGGGTGATGCCAGGTCAATGTACATGCGCACAATGCAAGAGTCCAGCTATTGGCACTGGGGAGCCGACTGCGAACCACGTTCTTGGAAAGCGATTGCTTTTCCTCTACTGACAGCGTTTACGACCGGAAACAGCGGCGCGGTCCACCCGGCTTCACCTATCCACGGGCCGGGAGGAAGCACCTGCGGGCAACGTTCCAAAATTCATCCAGAGGGTGCCCCACCGGCTTCTTCATGCCTGTTTCTTCGCCGCTCGCGCTGTTTCTTGCTCTCACACTAACCGTGCGGGGAGGACGATGGAGGACAGAGAAAGAGTTCTTTCTGCGCAACACGCAGCAATATTTTCCCAATGTCAGCCTCTAGAAGTCGGTTTTCCTCCCCACTGCACCCCCACCCCCTCCCAACGTATTGCGGGGGGGGGGGTGATAAGGAAAAGGGGAGGAAATGGGCCAGAGCCGGAGGACTTGCGGTGTTTTCATTCTTTCTTCTTCTCACGCAAAATGAGTAAAACAACAGCCCGGCGCCCAGCCCCGACCCTCTGAGAGAGGCCTTTTTCCGGGAAACGTGCCCTCCCGAACAGAGACCGAGGAGTGCCACAGGGCGCAGGCGCATTTCCGGCCGCGGCCCCACAACACGAGAACGACGAGACTGGACCCGCCCGGGACACCGCCACCGCTGGTCGACTGCCGCGGCCATGGGTGCAACCGGTGCCTGGTCCAGGGGCCGCCGGGACCAGCAGCTCCTCTGGTGCTCCATCGGCAGGTTCGCAGCGAGACGGAGCCTGCTCGAGACACCGCCACCCATTGGCCGACCGCGGCATGCATGGGGGCCACTCGGCACCGGGTCCAGGGCAGCCCGGACCGTCACTCCTCTCGGGGCTACCTAGGCGGGTCCGGCCGCAGCGGCCGTGGATAACGCCGCTCTTGCATCGGCGACCACTCCCGCGCCGCCCACCAGCGGTGGAGGATCCGTCGGCTCCGCAACGTCGAGGGTGGTGCTGCCGCAAGCGTTCTTGGGCCGAACCATGGAAGACGAGGACTGGGACGGCCCAGCTGGGGCGCTTTTTTTGTCTTGGATGCTGGTGTTGTGTACGGTACAGGGATCCGGGTCTGCGGCACGCTGCGCCTTTACGATGCACATGACCATTGCCGCTTCCACCGGGACCAGCTCCGAGTGCCCTCGCCGTTGCGTCCTCTCTGCCCCGCCCGGCCTGAACACCGCTTCCGACCAGCCGGCGCCGTAGGGACAGTGCTCGCCTACGTGGCCAGGAAGGTACGGTTTGCAGTGGCCGTGCTGGAGGGGAGCTTGCTACAGCTGCCGGTTCCGGCGGCGGTGCCGGCGGAGACCGAGGACGCCTCACGGGCGGGGGGTGTCTGCGTCAACGACGGGGTTCACGCCGAACGGGGGGACTTCGGCTGCGACGGCGCCGATGGGTATGCTGACCCCACCGGGCAGGTGGCGAACTCTTTTTGGTGTTTTAGGTAGTAAGCGGCGTACAAGCGACTCCGTGAGACTGACGGGCCGGTGATAGTTTTTTACAGCACAGCTCTTAGGCGACCGTTTCTGCGTATAGCGGCGTCGTCCTCCGCTGTAGCCGCCCCGCTAACGTAGGCGCGGCAAATTGAATTGGTTGGTGAGGTGACGTGACGTTAATTTTTTCGCTAAATCTAGCGGAGAACTGAATTTGTTCATCTTATTACGTGCACACGAAGTCCTGTGGCCGTCATTTCTGCACCGCTAAAAGTTCGCAGGGAAGCTGAATTGGTGCTGGAGGTCATGTGACGTCATTTTTCTCGCTAAATTCTGCGGGGAACTGAATTGAGTGTTGAGATCACGTGGCGTCAAATTTTCAGCCAAATTTAGCAGGAAAACTGTGGGAGGAGGGGAGGGTACGGAGGATGGGAAGGAACGAAGGGAGGAAGATGGGAGGATGCGTAGGAGAGGGAGGGAGAGGGGTACGAAGCAGGAGGACGGGGTGTAAGGAGGAGGCGGAGAACTAGGAGGGGAGAGGAGGAGGAGGAAGAAGGGAAGAGGAGGGGGAAAAGGAGAGGAGACGGAGCGAAGGAGCGGGATGGGAGGGGAGGAGGGAAGGGTACGGTGGAGGAGGAGGGTCATACCTTCCTCCGTACCCTCCCCTTCTGCTCCTAAAAAGCTACGGCATCTAATTTGCGCATTACAGATATTTGTAAGGGTTTCCGAATTTTTCTTCAGTTTTTTTTTTTATTATTTTGGGGTGTAAGAGCCGGCGACCTTTTTTCCCGTGCAAAGGGTGCCAGCACTTTTAAGGAGTGGAAAATGTGTGAGCCCTCGGATCCCTTTCTCCCGATCCGGCCTTTAGAGCCGCGTGTGGCGACATCGGGAGCTGCCCCGGGCTCCGAACGGAGCTTACATTATCGTGTCCAGGAGAGGTGCAGCCATCTTGGTCGTCTACTGTCTGCCACTACCTCCCGCCCATGTCTCCCCCGTTCAAGGGGGCATAGGGAACTTCTCTTTGGCGGGCTCGGCTCCCCGGAGTGCAAAGCTGGAGCCGCCAAACGAGGAAGCAGGAGGGAGCGCGTCTTCTGCCCGCTCTGAGAAGACTGTTATGCGGTTCTTGAAACTGATCCGACGTGCGGCCACGCGCTCTACTGGCCCACCTTCGACCAGGTTATTGGAAAAGTACAAGCGTAAGGACTCCTTCCGCCTCGTCGTTACTAGTGTTACTGTGTCTGTATTTAACCGGAGCCAATAAACCCTCGGGCGTCCTTCTATCCTGCGCGTCCGTGCACTCCTTTCGTGAGTTCCGGCCGGAGATGTGCAGCCAGCAGTCGAGCCCGCCGTAGCGGTAACTCTGATCCGCTGCGGAGTGGTGGTTTGGAGTTCGGCCTCACCTCGGGCCGCCTCGTACCCCTTTGAGCTCTCAACAATACACATACGTGAGCAGAAAAATTTTAAAAATGTAGTCGAAATAAGATACGAATATATGAAAAATAGTTTTTTCATATATATATATATATATATATATATATATATATATATATATATATATATATATATATATACGAGAGGCCGGAGTCCGGCTCTCGCTCGTGGAAGAGCCGAACTCCGGCCGAAACGTCGAAGAATAAATCGTCCGTTGTTGCTGTGTTCATCAAAGGTTTTTCTTCCCAGTGTATATACCCACGCCTTCGGCCTCCCGCCACCATGCCCGGTGCGCGCGCGCGCGCGCATATATGCATATCTATATATATATCTATATCTCCACGGGGATGTATACGTGCCTATATTTATATAGCATATGTATCGTATATATACGGGGCGTTATTTATTCGAAATATGTTACTCCCGCGCGGAGTTACACTCACCGCCGGAGGTGAGTTACCGGGCCGGGGATATATGAGGGTAATCCGGGACCGCGTCAGGTTGGCTAATTAACTAAAATTCGATTAGATTAACGCCTAATTGATGAAAACAGGTACATGGTTTCCACTAGAACCTGTTCGAAAGGCTCAGCGATATCGGCGCTCCCTCTACGTCGTCGTTTTCAGAAAGAGCCCCGAGCGCATTGAGACTGCCGCGAGTAGGCAACAAAGTCCTGACTCACTGTGAGGCAGGTGCAAGGCTGGGGCTAGATAAGAGTCGGAACGATCGCGTGGGCGCCTTATCATCAGCCTCTAGCGATTGTACCTGCTCCGCGAGCGTAGCTTCAGTGCACTACTGCGCTACGTCACGCGCTCCAAGTACCACTGAAAATAACTAGTTCAGTGGCTTTCGGTGACGCTGCTTCTCATTGGAACGATTTGCTCGATTTTGATTAATTAATCAGTTGATTGACGAAAGGTGTTCATTAAAATGGTGAACAGTTGCATCGTTACGATTTAGCTCTATATTACATGTCCCCTGGTCGTATCACTCACTCCTCCACAAGCAGCATAAGTGCAACTTTCAGGCTGTTTTAACCAAATCTGTTTCGAACAAAATAACACCCGGTATATATATATGCATATATATATATCTATCTGCATGTATGCGCATCTACCTGTATGTATATATATAATCGTCATTCCGATATAGGATCACATCAGGGGATTTGTGCTCAGCCTCAGTGTACTCGCGTGACACTGAATGCGCACGGTAGTTTTTACGAACTGATCGGTACTTTCAGTACATATTAAGAATATTTTATTATGCCAGGTTTCACATCGGCATATCCGCATTTTATCTCAGGTTTATCAACGCAGATGAGAAAAATCAGTTGGTCGAGACAAAACAGCTTGTGAAGAAAAACACATAGAAATATTATCCCATTTTTTCTCAGCTCTGGCTAAAGTAAACAAGCAGTTCGCAATCCTTGCCTCCAGATCCATTCGAAGCAGATGTTTGCTGCACGTGCAGTAACGGCATCCATCGAGGACTTTGTGACAATAAGAGGATCCTTTTTTTGCACTGTGATGTCGCTTCACCTAGCAGCATTCTGGATTTGCACGTTTGGCGACATGCTTGGCGCTGTTCATCTTTGCCAGCCAATAAAACTGCGAAAGCGATGGCTGTTTGCGTGATCACTCCCGCCATTCTAAACATAAGGGCGCCAGGTCCAAGCATCGCGTTTTCACCTAGACAATGTTCATAGTTATTAATCCCCGCTGTCGTCGAAATGGGTGAACTAATACCAAAAAAACAGAAAAGCACCACAGTGAACTTCAAGCGCGCTGAAGATATAATCTCTATATATTTTGTTCCAGTTCTTTATGACACATGTCGAGAGAGCAATGAATATTAAAGTGCATACCCGTTACTGGTATGTTAAAATGACAAAGTAAAAATTCTTCCAGCACAATGTCTGAAGTATTTACCCTACTCTCTATAGCGAGCGGGTCGAATACTGAAATTTGAGGTCGAGCCGAATTAAAATTAAATAGTGCACGGAATAATGGCCGGGTATAAGCACAGTTCTAAACTCGTGCGAACTACGAGACGCATTTCAATATTCGCCGTTTGAGGGCTGCCACCATTGATTGCTGGGCTGGCGGATGCGCCCTGAGCACGTGGTGTGGCTCTCCGCGAAATATCATACGCCGCGCGTGCGCACAGTGTAAACGAGTGGTACAGCACTTCTTTGCCCAGCGCCGGAACGGTGTAAATGCCAGCAGAGCTGTGGTCAGCTTCTGCTGGCAATTAAAGTTGTCCATTCTTTTTTTTTCTGAGGCCCTGCGTTTTGATGGTTTGTGGCGAGCCGCAAGCTCATGTGACGCGAGTAATAAGCTTCATCCGGAGCGCAACGACTATGGCACGGAACGGGCGTGGTAGCGCAGGCGAGGATCAGTTGGCCGCTCAAAGATTTCGCAACCAGTTCACGTCTAATCAGATGGTCACTGAAGGACAATATTAAGTGCGGCATATTTGAAAGGAACGCTCATGCCAATTTTCGTCTGCGGCAACGGTGGGACTTCATCTGTGTTCAAACCATTTTATGACGGTGAGAGAGGATATTGCATGTGAAGGGGATAAAACGGCTTTACGTGTAGCATGAGAAAAAGTGCAGCAAATACTACTGTTGTTGGTGTTCTATGGATTGCGATGACCATTCGTTCATGAGACTGGCGACGCAGCTCACTGTGAATACGACGACGAACATTTTTAGTAAACACTTTATTGTAATATTTCAATTTTCCCGCCAAACTTAGAAGGGAAACTAAATTGGTGCATAGGTCGTGAGGTCACTTTTTTCGCTAAATTTTGCTGGGAAATCGAATTGGTACATACGTCACGTGACGTCAGTTTTTCCGCTAAATTTAGTAGGGGTATTTATTTGGCGCTATGGGTCAGATGACGTAAATTTTTCGTAGAAATAAAGCGGAGAGACATAAATTTGCTTGCTAGGTCGCGTGGACGTGACCTCACATCACGGGACCTCACGTCACGTGAGGTCTGCGCGATATCAAATTTTCCGCCACTTATTAGCGGGAGTTGCGGGCAGGTTACGCATAGGTCACGTCACGTCAGGTCACGTGACGAGCAATTTTTTCGTCATATTTAGTGGGGCTAACTGGGTTCGTGCATAGGTCGTGACGTCGATTTTATCGCCAAATTTAGCGGAGAAACTTAACGTGGTGCATAGGTCAGAATGACCCTCATTTCGCGCTATATTTAGCGGAGAACCTGGATCGGTGCATTGGTCACGTGACATAAAATTTTAACCGCTAATTTCGTGAGGGATACCCGAGTTCGTTTTTAGGTCCCCCGACGTCACGTCACGTGACATCATTTTCGCCACCAAATTTGGTGGGGAAACTGAATTGGTGCATGGGTCGCGTGATCTATGGATAAGAGGCAAGGAACCGCAGCTCAGCTCCACCCTCCCCTGCCTACTACATTAGAGGCCAGTATAGATAAGACATAAATCTGTGATAAGTAGCTTAATAAACTTCATAATGCTATCACCTTAAAAAAAATAAGAATTTAACTGTAGTAATATGAAGAGAAAGCTGGGCAACAGGCTTCAAGTAGCAGAATTTGGGTTGGTGCACGCCGGTGAACGACACGCAGCACAAATACTACTCTGCTCTGACGTCAGTCAATTGTAATATAACGTCGTCTTTTCCCCTTAGCAGCCATAGATTAGCATACCGGGTTCCTTCATTTATAGCTCCGGAAAATTTGCCGCTGCCGGTGTTGGAATAAGACCGTACACGGCCTCAGTACACCGTGCAGTAATGAGCTTGCGTCACATGCCTCTTACAATACTTTATTTAATATCCAGGAATGCTGCATTAGACCTACGTGTTCCAGAGTTTGTAGAGAAAAACAGGGACCGTTATTTAGTTAATTATTTTGTAGCTTTTGTGTCGCTTTGTCACGTTTCGTAAGAATATTACCCACAGGGCTGAGTCTTTGATTTGTATTCAATTGCTCTTTTCAAGAAATCAAGCCGTACGTCCCGTCAAAGCCTACCCAAAACGTTGGTGCTGAATCAAACTGACTTCCTAACCGCTGGCTCATTTCATTTCGTTTGTTGGTTTTTGTTTTCTTCCAGACAGGGTCTGGAGGAAGGTCCAGTGGAAAAGGCTGAAAAAACCTTGACGGGAGAACGTTCTATTTCAGTGCTCATAAGTGCTTCAATGAGGGAGAAACATGCACTCAGCCGAAAGTTACAAGCGCAATCAGAATGATCCGGAGCCGTCGCAGCTAACATGAAGATATATAGATAACAATAACAAAAACTCAAGCTAAATAGCAACAAACACAAGTATGAACATTAAACCTATTAATGTAGTAAACAGATAACATCATCAATACAAATATTTTATAGATCATTTTTGTGTACAATGCAATGTGCCTCACCTTTTTAATTGCATATGCGCAGCCTTCTCAGTATTGCTCTGGATAATATTTTTTTAACTTCCGGAAAGGTTACTGCAGTTTGTGTCGCTTGCGTTTATAGTTAGGTCTAATTTTATTTTATATATTGAGCTCTACATTACTGAATTACTCGGGCATACCCGAGTTCATCTGTGCAGCTATAACGCAACGTGTACGACGACGTTACTATTTGTCCGAGCAGTAACATGTAACTTCTTTGTATAACTTTATCGAAATAATTTTTGAAATATTACGCTTAATTTGTTTTAACATATTGCGCTTGACGTATAGAAAATAGTGGAGCGCTCAGGTCAGTCATGTTGCCTCTAGTGTTTCATATATTCGAAAAACTCTTTCTTAACGAAAGTTCCTCAAGTGAGGCGCCAAAACAACGAGGACACGAGGAGAGAAGCAGACAGGACGAGGCGCACTTTCAACTGAACTTTATTTTAGAAAAACACAGAAACGCAAGCTATGCCAAATGTGCACGTGCGCATGGGTAAGAAAAAAGAAAAAGGAAAAAGACAGAACGAAGCCTAGCGCGTTTTCCTACGTGACTCGTTCATTTTGAAGGAACGTATACTCCCTATCAGATAGAGATAAAGATGGGGCGCTGACACATACATCGGTGCCACGAGATCTTATGGTGAAGGCCTCCAAGATTTCGCGAGCGATTTTTGTTGCGCCGCTTCCAACAATTCTTGTTTCGTCAAACTTTGGGTCACACTCGCATCGATCGCAGTGTACTGCCAAGTGGCCAGACGGGGATTGCCTGGTTGACGCAGAGTGCTCCCTGATTCTATCATTGATGCACCTCCCCGTCTGGCCAACATACACTCTCCCGCAGGACAGGGGTATCTCATAGACGACCTCAGTGACGCAATCGCGGTACCGCGTCACGTGTTTCTTTTTGCAATCCCTTTCCGTCGCAGTGGCTTCACCTGAGCTCCTATTGATCCTATTGCACAAAGCAGAAAGTTTATTTGGCGCAGAAAAGACCACTGGAATGCCAAACCTATTGGCTACCTTCTTCAGGTTGTGGGATAGTCTGTGTATGTAGGGCAAGACCGCAGGTCTGGCCGCCCTCCTTATGTTGCCCTCACAATCCTCCCTGCTGTGCTTTTTTATCTTTTTTAACAAGGTCTCCGACACATCGCGAAGCACATTGGGAGGGAAACTCGCCGCCTCCAATCTGCTGAGCTGCGCGTGAAAGCTAGCGCTCATTCTATGCTTGCACGATTTTTTCAGCGAGGCCGCCAAGCAGGTGGAAGCTATCCCTCTCTTCACAAGCTTGGAGTGAGCCGAATCGTACGGCAGCATCCCTTTCTTTGAACGAGGCTCGTACCCCCAGCACACATGATCTTCGCCGAATGACAACCCCAAGTCCAAAAATTGTAATCGACCTGAGCATGCAGTTTCATGTGTGAAGCTCAAGCCGAAGGCACAGCTCGTGAACAGCCTCAGTATCCCTGAGATCACCTCTCACTCAACCTCACCGGTCTCTAGACTTTGTGCAGCAAGATCAACAGGAGCCGGGTGAAGCCACTGCGACGGAAAGGATTGCAAAAAGAGACACGTGACGGGGTTCCGCGATTGCGTCACTGAGGTCGTCTATGAGATACCCTGTCCTGCGGGAGAGCAGATGTTGGCCAGAGGAGGTGCATCAACGAGATTGAGCGCTCTGCGTCAACCAGGCTCCCCGTCCGGCCACTGGCGCAATGCATCGTGAGCGTGACCCAAAGTATGACGAAACAAGAATTGTTGGAAGCGGCGCAGTAACAAAAATCGCTCGCGAAATCTTGGAGGCCTTCACCATAAGATCTCGTGGCGCGCGATGTCGTGTGTCAGCGCCCCATCTTTATCTCTATCTGATAGGGAGTATACGTCCTTCAAAATGAACGAGTCACGTAGGAAAACGCGCTAAGCTTCGTTCTGTCTTTTTCCTTTTTCTTTTTTCTTACCCATGCGCACGTGCACATTTGGCATAGCTTCGTTTCTGTGTTTTTCTAAAATAAAGTTCAGTTGAAAGTGCGCCTCGTCCTGTCTGCTTCTCTCCTCGTGTCCTCGTTGTTTTGGCGCCTCACTTCAAGCATGTGCAACCAACTAGCCCAACTCGCCGTTCTAAGAAAAGTTCCTTGTTATAACTAGGCAATTTTGTACCCCAAATGATACGGAAAAAAGGCGAACTTCACAAAGCCTAGAGTTGAAGCAACTCTAGTCGCTGACGAAATGAGTACTGCAGGGGGAAGCTTGAGTTGTCCTGCCTCCAGTGAGAGCTCCCTACCTTCAACAACACTTCGGCGTCTCGTGACGTACGTTTCATATTCCGCGGAATAGTGAGTTCTATTATTGACAAGCAAACAAAGCGCTGTGCTTTCGCGTTTGCGTTAGCGTTGCGTTCTCCACGATGCGCATGCGCGAAGTCGCCATGCGCCAACGCAAGGCCGCAGCTCAAGCTCCACGCACGCGCAGTGTGGAACACTCAAAACAAATGCACAGGGTTTGCGTTCGCTCGTATACGCAATACTAAGACTCACTAATGACGCAGGACGGGAAGGACGTGTCCGCCTGCGGTACGCAAAAATACCTATGTGGCTCGTGCGAGGCTCGCTTTAACGCGAAGCAGCAGTTTCTTGTCTGCTCGGCGGGTTGCAATTGCCGTTTCCACTGTAAGTGCTTGAACGTCGCCCATGAAGAGTACAACTTCTCTATAAAGAGTTTAACGATCACTTTCAAGTGCTCGGGCTGCACCCGAAGGAGTAGAATGTCACCGAGGAATGACAACGCTGCTGGTACTGGAGGGGTGGTTCCTGCTACTATGGCGTTCGTCGAACCATCGATAGTGACGCTCGATGACAACTCCGTTGCACCCACTCTGCTACGCGTCATCGGAAGCCTGTCCAGCAAACTGGATATAGTGAAGGCAGAGCTCCAGTTCTTAGGGCGGACAGCAACACCCTTCGCTCCGATGTGCTTATCTCCGTAAAAGTGTCTATGACAGGATGCCGCTTCCGTCTTCTTCATGAACCGTGTACCGCGTCCATCGCAGCGCTGCCGCCTGCTGCGCCGACGTCCGCGCTGAGATCTCGAGCTGCAAATGTGTGTCCCAACGCAGTTCCAGGGATGAATCTGGGTGGGGCTAGCTTGGGATCGAGTTTATCGAATGGTGCGACGGCTGCGAACGGGGAGGGCGCCGTGACCGATGGCTTCACCATGGTGGGGCCCCGACGGCGAACCAAGCCTCAGCTGGAACGGCTTGGCCATTTAAGGTGACCGCTGTTTCTCGGAAGAATCGCCGTTTGGAACTTTTTGTGTCAAGCCTAGACCCGGATATGAGTGTGGACGATGTTTTTCCGCTTACCGAGTCCTTCGTAGCGGGAAGGAAGGTCCTGTGTTCAACATTTTTTTACAAGATTTCACACATACTCTTCGTTTCACATCTTGGGTAACGAGTCAGTATGCGATGCAAATAAAAAAACCCAAGGTGTGGCCTGAAGGTAGCATATTCTATTAGTTCTTTGGCCGACTGAACAAATTTCGTGTTCACGCTGATGACGGAGAAGAAACATTTCATAAAGCACAAACTTAGCGGGTTTTTATTTTTACCAAAATGTACGAGGTTTGTGGACTAAGCCGATGAGTTTTTGTACAATTCTAGATTATGACATTAGATGTTTTCCGAAACCTGGCTTTCTGATGGTATATCAGTCTCTAATTAATTTAATCCCAGCTACACGGTCTATCGAAGGGATAGAGACTACTCATGAATGGGCAAAAGATGGGATGGGACGTGTTAATTTCAACTAAAGTTTCCGTTGCATCGCACAGCCAGTTCGATCTCAAAACTTATTCAGAATGTGCTTCGGTCAACATTAAGGCAAGTGACGGGTTTAATTACCTGACAGAAACGTGCTCCCCCGCCCCTATTGATTAAACCAGGGTGGCCAAGCTGCGGCTCCCGAGCCGCATGCGGCTCTTCGCGTGGTAAAGTCGCGGCTAAGCGGCACCCTTCTTAGCCCCCTCCCCCACTCCCCCCGCCTCCCTCCCGGTCACCCAGCACCTTCCCAAAAAGAGAAACGAAACGCGTTTTACATCGAAAGACAGGTTGCGGTTTGGTAGTCTTGTGCTACTGTTACCTTACGCACACTTGGACTGCTTTTTGACTCAGATAGATTAAAAATAGTTCGAGTTTCGTCTATTGCCCTGAACGAAATCCCCCCCGCCCCCGTGGCTCTTGGAAGTTTCGTGGTTTTGTTTACGGCTCTTAGGCCGGGTCATCCTGGCCACCAATAGATTAAACCATATTTATTGGACATTTTGTATCTCTCGGTAAGCAGATCTATATTGACAAGTGTCGTGTTCAGATATAATTAGAGTTTAACCTTCCGGGTGTAGCGAGGTCATTACAAAGCTTTATAACAATAACAATACGTTAACGTCTAGAAATGCCTTTTTTGGTTTTCTTTTAATAACTTGAACGGTCTTGAACAGTGGTTCTCAAGTGGGGTCTGCGGACCGTTTGGGATACGCGAAATCATTCGGGGCGTCCGCGAAACCTCGCCTCGTCAGTCAAGCCCGGCAATAAAAGTTGTCTTTTATCCGATTAAAGATGAAGTGTTCCAATTTTCGGGTGATGTTTCTCGTGTGTATGTCAATGAAAGAAGTCTACTTCGCTCCAGCCCTTAGTTATATCCACTTAATAAATAATTAACATAATAATTAACTTTCTTTCCCATCACCAGGAGCGGGGTCCTCCGTCTTCTCCGATGATCCACAAGTGGTCCGTGAAATGTCAATGGTTGGAAGCACTGGTCTAGAACAACTCAATTCAGTACCATTCAGATTAGATTTCCTTCTTTCTAATGTTTCTATTATGAGCTTAAGTCTGGCTTCTGATCCTTTGGTACAAGTTGATAAGTTTCATCCGGCTTCAATAGTCCAGTTATCTCTAGATTGAACGTAAGCCACTAGCTTACAGTTTTTTTCGAGTGGTGTAATGTTCTCGCCATGTCTGATGTCGATCGTGCCACCGGGACGACATTTGTAAAAGATGCCATCGACACTTTTGTGCCGAAACGTTCAACAAAGCACATCCAAACACCCTGACTGGTTTTCCATGGAATTAAAATATTATGTGGTCAAGACATTTAGGCAGAAAAAGCTTGATGAATGCTTTAGACGCTGCGGTGACTTGGCTCCCTGCAAGACGCGTGACAAGTTGGAAAGTGACTACCGATCACCGTAGCTCGATAGGTCAAGATTCTCCTCCGCTTTGGCAATGGCGTCTAACATAGACAGCCGCTGTGCAAAACTCCCCTCGACTTTGTCGTATTGCCGCGCCGCACCTGACCAAGCAGGCAGTTCTGCTTGTGGCATAACGGCTATCGCACTTGCCTTCCACGCAAAAAGCCAGGGTTTGATGCCTGGCCGCGGGTACATGTTTTTGTTGACCCAGTAATGCGATTTTCTCGTAAATTCGAGAACCGTGTTGCTTGCTCTCGGTCCGAATGTTCTACACGACGAATCTTCTAGGCCGATTGTTCCAGAAGCCCACGCGTGTACAAAAGGTCCTCCGTGTGGCGAGCCAGAGTCAGTCTCGGCCCAGGGTTCGATCCTGTTGCTATGCCAACTTCGAAGCCCGCGACGCTGTGTTGTTATATTCTATTAAACGTTAAACTTTCCATCGAAATATTAAACGTTTAAATGTTTATTTCTTCGTGCTTTTTATGGTTCTTTTGGTCACCGCCCGTGACAATATTCCCACTTTTAGGCTTTTTGTTATTATGAACCAAATAGCTCACACAAAAGTATAAATCACATATTTATGTTAACTTTAGCCACAAACATTAGTTATACAAAGCATCACGGTTAAGGATTTTAAAAATAGCTGCAATTAATTAACTTTGCTTTATTACATGCTCAAAAGTCCAGAAATGTGCACACTGTGCTACAGATCTGTTATCCCCATTTCAGATGAGCACTTCCGACCGGCCGCTACTGCTAGCGACCAGGTGGAGCCACCTCTAGGGTCCAATACAGCACCAATCTGCTTTTAGCATGCTTTTGTTTTTCTACTCCCTTCATGTGGCAGTTGCACTGATCCTCCCGACCTTGTCCCCTGGCTGG
>JAZHYW010043267.1:0-10703 GCA_037355805.1 Ixodes ricinus
GCAAAACTATCGATAGTACTATCGATAGTATCGATAGTCGCCAGAAATCTGACTATCGATAGTCAAAAAACTATCGATAGTACTATCGATAGTCGACTATCGAAAAACTATCGATAGTACTATCGACAGTCGACTATCGAAAAACTATCGATAGTCGACTATCGACTATCGATAGTACTATCGATAGTCGACTATCGAAGAACTATCGATAGTACTATCGATAGTCGACTATCGAAAAACTATCGATAGTCGACTATCGAAAAACTATCGATACTACTACCGTTAGTCGACTATCGTAAACCTATCGATAGTACTGCATGTCGACGGTTTACTATCGATAGTTTTGCGACACTAGTAATTTGCGTCGCTCCCTCTTCTCTCTTTCTCGCTTTATTTTTTCAAATGGGATACCCAACTAGCCCAAGCGCTCCCAACTTTGGTTCAGCTTTCAGTAATGCCGAAGACGGGAGTTTGGGCGAAGAGAGGAGGAAGGGAGGCGAGCGGCGGTGCGGCAACTGTGTTCGCTCTAGTGGTGCGAAACTATCTATAGTAGTATCGATAGTATCGATAGTCGACAGAAATCGGACTACCGATAGTAATTAAACTATCGATAATGTCGCAGAACTATCGATAGTCGACTATCGAAAAACTATCTAGGACTATCGATTGCGACTATCGAAGAACTATCGATAGTACTATCGATAGTCGACTATTGAAAAACTATCGATAGCCGACTATCAAAAAACTATCGAAAAACTATCGATAGTCAACTATCGAAAAACTATCGATAGTACTATCGATAGTCGACTATCGAAAAACTATCGATAGTACTATCGATAGTCGACCATCGAAACACTATCGATAGTACTATCGATAGTCGACTATCGAAAAACTATCGATAGTACTATCGATAGTCGACTATCGAAAAACTATCGATAGTACTATCGATAGTCGACTATCGAAAAACTATCGATAGTACTATCGATAGTCGACTATCGATAGTTCTGCGACACTATCGATAGTTTTGGAAAAACTATCGATAGTATCGATAGTCGATTTATCGATAGTTTTGCATCACTACTCGCTCCAAGAGCCGAGAGAAAAAGGGTTTTATCTTCTGCTCGCGCGCTGCGACGACAACCGACGAGGTCGAAATCTCTGCAAAGTGCCGCCGGTAAAGCTATCGCCTTAAAAGTAGACGCTACTCGTTACACAGGCGTGAAGGGAACGCGTCGCTCTAACTCGTGCTCTAACTCCAAGGTAGCGGGCTTCTTTCCTCCTCACTCTTTGGAACAGGAGCTGCCTTTCAAAAGCTCCCACTTATTTTAAACGGGTTCGAGAAGAAGGATCACTGTTGCCGGCATTGTAAGCATCTTTACGTTCCGGTGCCACGGTGGAGTAGAAAAATCAAGATGACTTAAATCGTGATATAAAATCGGGCAATTCTTATTATGAGGATTTAAATCAAAGTTTCCCCGCAAAAATAAACCCGGAATATTTTTTATTCACCGTTTTTCAGTTATTTTCTGCTTTCTATGAGCAGTTGTTTTGCATTTCAATCAAATATTTATCGAACAAGGATGCACTGATATCAGGCTCAACGGGGACAAAGAGTGGGACTTTTCTGAGCAAATCAGAGCGTGGAGCTTTCTTTCTCTCTTGTACTTCGTTCGTCAGTTACGTAACATGCAATTGCAAGCAAACACAAAAACGCGAAATAAAAAGCAAAAAAAACACTTTTAACTAGCTAAAAATTAAGCTTTTTTTGTGTGTGTGGCTGGGTTTACATCAATAAAAAGTTCTTAATTCAAACTACTTTAGGTTACTGTAAACCTTTATTCCGTATTGTTTTCTGTGATCGGACGGATTGATCAATCAATCTGGCACGTTTAAAAATTATATCAGTGATAAAGAATCACAATTTTCTAGCTATAGGGATTGAAATCAAATTAATCTGATTTAAATCGAATAAAATCTGATTGAACTCAAATTAAATACGTAAAAAAAAATCAGATTTCTTTTTACGCTTTTTTCCGCTCTGACCTGCGCACGTAAATATAGACGAAGAAATGTGCCTGTAGTGCTTATAATGATGTACACTGCACGGCACAGTTAGTGCGAACGCGACATGGACGAGTTTTGGCATGTTTCTTTGAAAGTAGTGCCGACAGTCACTAAGTTCGGCCGCTTAGCCTAGTGTCCCCACTAAGCAATTCCTATCGCACCAGTAGATTTGAAGGCAATCTTTGGATTCCAAGAAGAAAAAGGTGATGTCTTGTTCACGTTCGTAGTGTTGCACTTTGTGCTCTCTAAAGTCAGTAGCTCGTAACTGGTTGATCTCTCAGCGCTCTAGCACACGCGTTAGGTTGACCATTGCGGCGGAAGTGCTGCAGTCTTCGACCTACCAGAGAACTTCCGGTTTATAAAAGAATGAACGGCCACCTTAACACCCCTGCTCGAAATGTAGATGAAACGTTTAACCACCAGTTCTCCAGGTGAACGCCAAAAGAACGAGGGAGTGCGAGATCTGTTAAAATGTTTAGAGTATTCTCTGTAAACCAACTTGCCTCCTCCAAGATGGAATATTGTACAGCCGAAGGCCCTCGCTAAATCTCCAACTTTGTTGTCCGGGTAGCATTTATGCTTTCTAGCACTGGTGACATAAGCAAGCTCAACAGGCTTGCAAAGACCGGAAGTCACTTGGGACGCAAGCGGCAGTTCATGTTTGTAAACAGCAAAAGGGTCTATGCCAAATGATTGACAAAAGTCAAAGTCAAAGTCAAAATGTGTTTTTATTTGTAGACAAGATGTTAGATAATTACACTTATTCAGATGTGGGTCCCAAAGTTTTCAAAGAAAACTGTTGAAGGGTCCTCCTGGTAATAAAGGGTTAGTCAGCGATCAAGTTGGACACCATTATATATGAAGAAAAAAATTGGAGAAAAAAAAACGAAAAAAACAGAAACATGATTGCGGTATGTACCTAATCAAAATATAAAACCAACTGAAAGGGAGAGAAGAAAAGCTAGAAAGTCGAGGAAAAAAGAAGGACAATATCAATGTGTGTTTGGGTTTGTGTGTGTGTGATTGTGGGATTGTGTGAAAGGTGTGCGTAGGAGAGAAGAATGAATCGAGGGGGAGGGGCATAGAAGTTGTTAATGAATCATGCAGATACTAGTATGTGTGCACGTATGGCTTGTTTAAAGACATAGAATGGTGACATGGCAGTCAGGCTGTGTGGTAGGGAGTTCCACGTTTTAGTAGCAATGCAAATGAAGGTGAACACGCCATAATTAGTTCGTATGTATGGTACAAACCATCTACGGATCCCCATGTGGCGGGTTCGAATCCCGGCCGAGGTGCCCGCAATCTGACGGAGGCTGATTGCGGAGAAGGCGCCGTGTAACCGAGCTTTCGGTTGCACGTCAAAAGATCCCCAGGTGGTCCAAATTAATCCTCAGTCTTCCGCTGGGCGTGCCAGATGCCCGTCGTTGGTTTTGGCACGTAAAACCCCCAAATTTGACTTTTGGTACAAACCATACTTGGGTAGTAATTCAATTACAGTAATTAAATTACTGTAATTTAATTACTTTCCTTTGTAATTTGTAATTGTCATTAATTACTTTCGGCTAAAAGGAATTGTAATTGCAATTTAATTACTTTCAGCGCCAGTAATTGCAAAATGTCAGGCACAATTACAATTACTTTTGCAAAACTTTGAGGCGCCAATGGAACCTCCCTGAAAGCCTCACCGCTCGCACAAGCGGCCTAGCTCTAGGTGAACAACTCGCATAAAGAGACGTCATCACACACACGCACAACATAAATAGTGTCTCATTTTTTTTTTGTTTTGTTGGTTACACTGCGAGCTGAGAGGCGATCCTATTTGGAGCCTACCTCAACGGCGCCGTGTGGCGCCGTCTGCTGTGCGAGAAGAAAACAATCGCGCAAACATGCCGAAATATTGGAAAAAATTAAAAAAAAATTGAGCTCTCGCTTCAGCTTTCAGTTGAGGTTGAAAATTTTAAATAAAGTTACTTTTCTTTATTTTTTGCCAGTTTTCTATGTCTCTCTTCTATTACTGCCGCATATTTGAATCTTTGTATTATTTTCAAGTTTATTTCCTGTTTGTCTTAGTTTGGATATTATTTGCATAAGCGTTTTGGAGACTGACCTCGCACCTGTAAATATTGTCACCAATGATTCGGGAGTCCTGATTCGGTTCTTATGAGCTATTATAATTTCAACTCAATGTAAATAATTTACAATACCATAATGTTTGTATTGGAATGCGGTCGTATTAGCGCGTGAGGACTTTAATGTTATATTAACACTTGTAAAATATTCATATATAACTAATTGTCACATATTTATTTGTCTGGCTAACAAAACTCTGTCAACCCATTTTTTTTTTAGCGATGTGGCGTCTTCCAGGATTTGAACTACTTTATTATTATTTATTAAAAATATAAGAATGTAGAACTTCATTGCCCCAAACTGTCAAGTTCTATCATGAATTGAACAAAAATGCATGAAAGGAAAATATACAACACGCGGCATTTATGGAGCGACGCGCAAGCCTCCTCAAACATTGGGTCAAGGAATGAAGAAATACGTTTCATTCTATGCAACTCATTTAGTTATAGTGGCCCAAGTCGGGTCACTCTCAGAAATAAGTAATTGTAAAATAATTGCATTACTTTCTAAAAGTAATTTGTAAGTGTAATTAATTACTTTTCACGTAGTAGTAATTGTAGTTAAACTACGTTTGAAGTAGAGTAATTCTAATTCTAATTAAATTACATTTTGAAAGTAATTTGCACATGTATGGTACAAACAGAGACGCTTGGGAATGTGAACACAGAGAATACATGGCATCTTGATGAGTAAAACTAATTGAACAGCATGTTATCTGATTGGTGATGAACTTATATGTTAATAATGCTATACGATAATCGAGGCATTGATGAACTGTTAAAATGTTGAGGAAGCGGTATGCAAATTGAGCACTTTCGCGCCCATGAACAAACAGCCTTGTTCGTAGTGCTGTGTTCTGGGCAATTTCTATGGGTTTTAGTGTCGTTTTATATGTCAATCCATAAATGTATAGCCCTTACGAAATGTAAGTATGAATAAAGCTATGATAAAGCATTTGGAGGGTTTGTAAGGAAATTATGTGCCGTAGTTTATATAGAATTAGTATATTTCGATATATCTTGTTAGTAGTGTATTTTACGTGTTGATGCCATGTTAACTGATGGCCAAGTGTTAGTCCTAAAACTTTAGTATGGTGCACTCGAGTAAGGTTCATACTTGCAAACGGAAGCTGAGGTGTGTTTAAAATTAGTTTGTTTTTCGGGGCAAAAATTAAATAGTTTGTTTTCGCTATATTGGGAACTAATTTGTTATAGGTTAGCCATTTAGCTAGCTTTTCTAAAGTGTTATTAGCTTCCATGTATAGTTCTGTCACGCTTGCATTAGATATAAAAATATTTGTATCGTCGGCATAAAGAACACAATCTTTTTGTAAATAGGCTGCCAGGTCATTAATATATATTAAAAAAAGAAAGGGACCTAATATTGAGCCTTGCGGAACACCGATGGTAATAGGTTTAGTTGTTGAAATATTGCAGCTAAAGCGACAAATCGACAACTGTTTGATAGATAAATTTCGATTAGATTGAGAGCAACACCACGAATCCCGTAAGCACTTAATTTCTGTAGTAAAAGTTCGTGGTTGATAAGGTCAAACGCTTTTGTTAGGTCTACAAAGATTCCCATTGTTAATAACTTCATTTCAAGTAGTTTGCTTTGTTTTCTCTACAATATTCAATAACGCGAGTTCTGTTGATTTCCCTTGAGAAATCCATATTCATAAAAGCAAATGTACTGTAAAAAAAAGTAAATGCACTGTATTGAGCTTTATTTGCACAACGAAGTTTAATTATATTTGTCTTGTCTACTTGGTTTGAAACCCTAAAAACGGGTTTTTGACGACTTATTGCTTCCATCATTTTGGAGTACGCAAGGCAGTTATCTCGCTGTTCTGGTTTCGGTTACGAAAGCAAGGCAAAACGCTCGTAGTTCCTGCCCTCAGTACACGTTGGACACCTTCCACACTTTGACACCGGATAACTGGATGAACAAGGATTTACATTTACTTCAGAGGTCACTTTCGCCGCTTCCTCACCGTCGAGCAGCCGGATCAGCTGGCGGCAAGCCGCGGATGAAAGGCTTGAGCATCAACAGCCTAGAGCCACTACAACAGCCCAAGTGCACTCAGTGCCGATGCGGGCGACGCGGGCTTCTGTCAACCCAGGGGCGGATCCAAGGGGGGTGGGCGACGAGGGCGGACGCCCCCCCCCCCCCTGCCCCCTTCTCGGAGGGCGATTTGACATGGGTGGATCCCCCGAAATAAAACCGACTACCGGCCTGCCAGGTGGTAGAAGGCTCGGTACTCGGGGACGAGGGTTCGGAATAGGGTAGGTCGCACCCTAGCAGTCACACTTGTACTCTGAACTTGGAGAACCACTCCGTCGCTTCAACTCGAGACTGAGAGTCCGCGGCGGCGGTTTCAAAGCACGGCTTAGAACCAAAAGTCGGCGCAGCGGCGCACATCTAGGGGCCGTCGGCGCAGTGTGGTTCTGCGGCGGTTAAAACAAAAGGCGCAACCGGAGTCCTGTTTATCTTGCTTTAGATTCTCCCCCCCCCCCAAATTTCCCGCCCCCAAAAAACGGAGTTCTGGATCCGCCCCTGTGTCAACCGGTAGCCCAGCACAAAGCGTGAACGTTCCAGCTCTTCGTCATGACACGGTGTTGCAGAAAGCAGGGTAAAATACAACTACACGGACCACCGAATCAAATGCACTGTTATCGTAAATCTTGGCTTGTGATTGCGCCTTTGTAGATCATCTTATCCGTTTTGCTGGAGAGACGCAAACGACGGGCATAACAAAATCGTTTGCGTATTCCGCATACCTCGCAAAAGCACTTACCCATGTCACCTTGCGAAAAGCGTGAAACACGGAGTCCGCACCGCCCTGACTTACCAGTCTTTTACCTGCTTTAGAGCAGTTTGTACCTGCTACTTAGTAGGTATGTCTACTGAAACTGCAACTTGAAACTAGGGGAAATACCACAGAGAAAAGAGACAAAGTTGGGAAAGCATGCTCGCTCTCCCCAATTTTTGAACTCTCAAGTGATTGTACCATATTAAATTCACCAACACCTCTTCCCAAAATAAAGAAAAAAACACTATGTTCACTACGTAAAAAATGGTCTCAGTTCATGCATCCGTAGGCAGGTAGGAAACGTTGCTGTAATTTATTCACACCGCATGATGAGCGCAACAAACTCACACGAGATTTACAGGAAAATATCGGTGGTGACTTAAGTTTCCCTGAAATTCTGTATGACCGGTCGTTTGCAGGACCGAATCATCTACTCGGGCGGTGTGCGTCGCTGTGCAAACGCCAACAACACGAAGCATAAAAACGGCAGGTCTAGGACAACAATCCGGAGTCCATTGTTCAATTAAAACGACGTAATTTTGTTGAAAACGCCCGCAGCTTTTTACTCACGGTATGCGTCGAGAATCTTCCACATTTTGAAACGGAACGAAGGAAGATTTACTTTTAAAGGCGCTCGCTGCGTCCTCCCGGACCAGCTGGACCGGATCAGCTGACGACGACGGGACTTAACCCGTTGAACCTCAACCCCACAATAACCAATTTGCGCTTCGTGTTAGTATGGGCTTCTACCTCCAAGCACCGCACCACACACCACGAACGTTTCAACTCTTTGTCGCATCGCCGTGTTGCACCAAACCTATCTCTATGCACCAAACAGAACAAGATCGCCGAAGTCAACGCAGCGCTGTCGTGAACCTTGGCTTGTGGTTGCGCACTCGTGGACCCTGTGACTCCCTCCGCTTTCAAAGCACACACGACGATTACGAATGATACTTTCCGTCTTCCGGGAACATCACAGGGGCACTTCTCCGGTCACGTCTTCGCTACATGTGCTCGCAAACCGCGTCAAACCAAAACAATACCGGCGGCATGTTGAACGTGCGTTGCTGCTAGATTTTCTCCGACCAAACAAAAACAACGAAAGCAAACCGGCTCTAGCTTCCAGCGTACATCGGCGTTGCGCCGTGGCCAGATTTTCTCCGTCAGCTCTAACTTAAAGATGACCTACAGATGCAGCAACACTGGTATCAAGTTTTAATATGGCGGCCCCCACGGAGCGCCGTAAATTCTGAGGAGGGTGCATTGGAAGCGGCGGCACCCCCCCCCCCCCCTGGGCGGGACGGTGCCCTCCGAAGATGGCGACAGCGAGGAGCAAGGGTCAGGGGATCTTACGCAGGCACGGGGGCTTACTGTACAAAAAGCACGCCGAGAAAGTAGTCCGAGCTCTGGGTTGGAATATTTAGTGGGTAGGCGTAAAGCTAGCTGCCGTCGTCGAACCCGCTAAAACGGGGAACGCGAGCGTCCGACGTTTGGCTCTCGCATTTCAAGGCGAGGGCAGTGGAGACAGAGGCGCCCATTAATCATTCGAAGCAGAGCTCGTCATTCGGACGTCTCCTCAACTCGCTCAGTCTCTCGGCGCATATTTCATGGACTGTTATGTATAGACAAGTGGTTTGGAGGATATTTCTAGACAACCTTCATCAGGTGTAGCGGAGATGCACCGCTTCCTGTGTCGGCCAATTATAGCACTACTAATTATTACGACAAATTTCTCGTTAGGTATCGTATCGGCCTCCAGCGTTTCGAGGAAACAGCCCAGAAAGTTGATGTACGAGTTACATGGGCTTTTGCGTCGGATTGAGAACAACGAGAATAAATGGCAAGCATGACGCAGCGTAACATGACCAGCACGCTCCCATTTGTCGAGCGGGATGACCCTAATGAGTTAGCTAGGATTTTTAATTTTAGGCTAGTATAACCACCGAGTCGAGATAATTCAGTATTTTCTTTTCGAGGATCACGTATATTTGTTTTGAACGTTCGACTTGGACACCTGAGCTGCCCAGGGCCTTGCACGGATGGCGCGAGGGAGCGCAAAAACAGCGATCGGACTCCGACCTCTGCAGCTCCAAGCCGCCAGCGTGGCGTGAGAATGAGAGAGCAGAACACGCCCGGCAGCAAGAATCGGATTCGATAACAGTGGAAGACGCCAAATTAACCATTCCCACCTCAACGATAACCTGAGTCGCGAGTAGTTGTCAGATAAAGTGCTCCTGTGAAAACGAAACGTACAGACCACCTAAGTGTCCGAAAACTTGTGTGCGCACACCAAAACCTTTAAGTGCGATTCGGGTTCAACGCATGGACCATGGCGGCAACACAATTTCCTTGTGTGCGCAAAACTCGTTCGGGCACGCCATTCTCAAAGCCCTGCCGGACCACATTTCCGCCGAAATCGCGCCAGCGGAGGCGGACACGAGGGACGTTATCAAAATCAGTTGACAAGCTTCCTAGAACGCCTGGCGCCACATCGTCCGCTCGGCAGCGCTCGCTATCAGCCCGCCTCAGAAGCGACAGAAACCGGTGGAACGTTGAATGCACATTGCATGCGGTGGAAACTGATTCTATTCGGGTGTCTATGCTAAATCTAATGTTTGTGCGACGATTTGTGGAAAGGAGCTTCGTTCGAAAACTGTCCGTTGCCCGTGGAGGCGTTTCCGCTGGCGCTGGGTACGTTATACGCATGAAGTCCCTCAATACAAATTCACGCTTACAAGTACGGCCAGCCAGCGTTGTGGAAGCCTCTTCACCGCCATTCGCTTCCAAGGGCCGCTCATTTCGGTGCTGCGCCTCCATTTGCTTCCAATGGCCTCTCGGGACACGGGCCTCGTGCAGTGGCGCATTGGACGCTACTTGCGCGGCAAACGCAAACACATTGGGGGATCGGTGGCCGAGTGGGCTAGCGCACACCAGCTCGGAGCACGTGGAGCGAAAGCTCGCGCTGCGGAACCCAGGATCCCTGGGCTCAATCCCCACCCCTGCCCGTTTCGATCTGGATGTGCATCGTACCGGCGTGCGGTCGTGTATCACTACTGCGTGGTGCACCTTAAAGATCCCAGGCTAGCGGTTGTACCGCACTGGTTAAATATCTCATCTACAGCTGGAAGACAAGTCGCCCGTTGAGGCAGACTAAGTTCTAGGCTGTATAGGCATACACACACCAAAATTCTTCTTCGCAAACACATCAAGGGGCTTTATACACGCCTGTACCTGTTCGCCAGCTGTTCGCGTGCAGGCACAGAGAGGGACCGTTTTCGAACGCCGCTCTTCGGTGCAGCTTGCCAGCCGGTGCATCTACAACGCTGGATACGAGCAGGAAGATTCCAAGTTACCACTCTAAAAACAAACAACTCAAGATTTTTCTCGTGTTTTTGCAGCGTGTTTCATTCGCCTCCCGACAGATCATCATCATACACTGTAGCGTGTAATAGACAACGCCCCTGCGCCTGGGCGACCCACTTCCTTATCTTCAGCCGAGACTGACCACTTGGAGGGTGTGTCGTTTGGTCTGTATCTATACTCTTGCTTAGTGACGGAGGTCGTTCGCAAACCGCCAAGTGAACCTGACAGCGCAAAGCGGGCACGTGACTCTTGAGGCCCAAGCAACAGCCAGCGGGTGTTGTTGCTTTCCCCTCAAACACATAAGCACGCGAGCCTTCACCCGAACGCTGAA
>JAZHYW010043268.1:0-60114 GCA_037355805.1 Ixodes ricinus
TGCCTAATTAAGTAAAAAAAAAATTTTCCTACCCAAGGTTTTTTTTTATATACTAGTTTCCAAAATAAGCTTAGAGAAATAAAAGGACAACCTTTAAAGAAGTTCCGGCGAAAGCGACGCAAACCACAGATTTGCCCGCAGTCCGCACGAAGGAGAAAGGGTGGAGGCACCTTAGGGTGGTCGATGCAGGGTGCACTCCTTGCACACGGGGTGTCGCAGGAGCGTGCAAAAGTAGCGCAGGGCCTCGGTGCGGTGCCTGAGGCAGGCCACGGGCTTGTCCTGTGGCAGCCCTCAGGCCGTCCCGGGCACTCTGCAGCTCCCGGAGAGTCAGCACCGGTGGCAGCCATTCGAAGCAGTGCATGAACCGGTGCGCCATCGCAGTTGGGGCACAGGAAGTTAGCGCAGTCGAAGCACCGGGCCACCGCGCTGGACTCTTTCCCCTGGAATCGAGCCGCGGAATAAGAGGTCGAGATCCAAACACTTCATACACGAGTCGCCAGGTGTTTGAGGCGCGCCAAAATGTAGTGGTTTCTACCACAATCGCTCGAGCTCGGTTCCCCTCGATCGCGGCCCGTGAGGCAGAAAGGTCTTTCGCTCCGCATTATGTTCTGCGTATGTTTTGGCGGGGGGGGGTAACGACCCGCTTCCAGAGAGTTGCGTCTGTTGCGTTTTGAGCGGCACCGAAGCGACGAAGTCGCCGGGAATAAGTGTGGCCCATACGCAACGTGGCTAGACATGCGAAAAATAGCTTTGCGAACCTTTCACGAGTCGCTCGTCTCTGCGTTCCGGTCGTTTCTATCGGTGCGAATGCAACCGGGCGCAAGCGTGGTGGATCAGCCTTTGGTCGGTCACAGTGGGCATTGGTATCTCGGCCGTAGAGAGACGTTCGGCCCGTGCGGTAGTGCTGCCCGAGATCTTGGCCGTGCATCGCGCACTAGTGACTGCACTCCAAAAACTCCAAAAATTGTGTTTTGTGAAAACGGTGTTTTAGAGTAGACGTCGACGTGCACTCAGCCAGATTTATAGCTCAAATATACATCCACAAAATTAGAAACCTGGTAGATTCAGAAAAGTGACAGCTGTAGAGGTCAACATTGCCATTTTCAAAAGAATGAAGTTTTCGGAATTTTTGCCTCGAAAGATTCATGTCCCCCTCTAACAGGAAGTTCACGGTGCACCAGAACGTACCAAGCTTCTGCCACAAACCCTAGAGCACGGGGCAACCTTTCACGAGAAACAAGGTGCCAGAGACGCCGAGTACCACGAAACATCCGACAGGTCGCACGGCGCATCGGAAAGAGGGACAAGGCGCGACCAGAGGCGCGAAAGTGCCGAGGAAAAGGTAAAAAGTATTGAAAACTGGACTGGGTGCCTGCCCACAAAAGAGTGCACGTCTCGCTAGGCGTGCACTCTTTTTAAAATGAAGATTACCGCACTCCATCCACAAATCCGAGAGCTATGCAGCTGCGTGCACCCGGTGCGTAAATGCGGTGTGGACGTACGCACCTTGCACCCCGTGCACCCGAGGCTGGCCTCCTCGAGGGCAGCCGTCTCGAGGATGTTGGAGACGGCGTAGTCTGAGGGGAAGCCCGCGGTGCCCCCGGGAGGCAGGGGGCTGTCCTGCTGGCACTGCGGACAGCGCACCTTGTCCCTGTCACCTCTTTCTCCAGGCACAGCTGGCAGAACGTGTGCAGGCAGTTCAGCACCTGAGGGAAGAGAGGGGCAAAGGCTCGTAAGCTCCCCAACACAGCAGAGAATGCTCCACATCTGCCAGCCCAGGCTGGCAGATGTCCACTCCAGCTGGATTATGAAACTGGAAATTAGGCGATCCAGCTGGACCCAGTTGGAATCCAGCTGGACCGGTTGGAATCCAGCTGGACCCGGTTGGAATCCAGCCGGACCCGGTTGGAATCCAGCCGGACCCAGTTGGAATCCAGCCGGACCCAGCTGGACTGCCTCATTTCCAGTTCCATAATCCAGCTGGAAGTGGACCGATTTTCGCCTGGGAGGCTGGACGGGAGAGAGAGAACCTCCAGTAGACCCGCCAGACCCGTAGCCCATTTAAAAGGAAACCCGTCGACCCACGGAAAAAATCCCGTCGTCTGTGAGAAACACATTGATGCGAGAAAGACCCGTTTCCCATATGAAAGAAACTCGACAGCTCTGAGGGAGACCCGTCAACCTTAGAAGAACGAAACCATCACCCATACCAGAGAAACCCGTCAACGTTACGAGAACCCGTCGCCCATACGAGAAAAGCCCGTCGCAATAAAAGAAGCCATCACGTATATAAAATAAATAAACACGAATCTCACCATTTCATATACCCAAGATTTTCAAACTTGTAATACTCCATATAATAAACCAACAACTATGAGGAAAGTCATTTTTCTCACAGGTTACGCAAACAATCACCATCACTCATTTTTCTGTGGACCCTGTAGTAGGGGTAAGTGCCTGCCTATCATTCTCAACTTTTCTCGTCACACTCCCCTGAACAAATACTGAAACTAGAGCAAACAAATCAACAAAGAATGAAAGACTTTTGAAGGATCACCACTGCAAGCGGTTACCAGGCACTGCAACGTCTGCATTAAAAAGTAAAAAGCAAGCCACTAAAGAAATTTAATGCTTACAAGTTCAGACTTCACCTGAAAGAGTGAGTTTGTTAGCGGGCAATTTATGCTAAAAAGAGAAAAAATACAGAACGAGACGGGCAATCTTTTGGCTTTCATTACCGACATGCAAGGGCTTCTTTTTTCTTCAAAGTTTCAATGAAATAGATAAAACAAACAAGAGCAATGAAAAGTGATTTACTATACACAAAATGAGGTCAGTAAAGAATGTCTGTAGCGACGGGTGGCCTCGTTGAACTTGTGATGGAATGACAAGAACCCGGGTAGCAACCTTCTTTGGGGAGGGCACCCAAAACCTCGTGCCACGTCATTTGAAATGCCTAAATCTGTGCGGCGATCATAGGGACAAGTAGCTGGAGTGTGTATCTACATTCTGCGTATAATAGAAGTTTTTCGTCACTCCCACTTTTCCTACCCTATTCGTCGAAACTTCAAAACAGCCCTTGCACTTGTCTGGCCTCCGTGAATTTGCACAGCACAAAAAGGTTACCCCAGTACAAGGTTGAAAAGTAATTTCAAGGATCAATAATGTCTCTTTTATCGCATCACTTTATAAAACTTGCATCGGGCCATTAATAATGTTACCTTTGAGTGCAATGAAGCCTTGGAAGTAAGACCTTAGTGAAAATACTTCATCGTTCATTAAAGCCGACATACACCCGGCGCTAGCCACTATTGTCCGCCTCCTTTTCTCCTATATCCTCTCCACTTTTTCGCCTGCCCCCCGCATTCGCATTCGCACCTGCACACCCCCCCCCCCCCCCCCGAGGGGAGCGCCGAGAGGATTATCTTCCTTGCAGAAAACCAAGGTTGTACGTCAGCCTTTAACAGACCTCTCCGAGCCTTAAAGGGAAGCTGAAGCGGTTCTCTATGTGAGTAAAAACACATAAATCATCTTCATTTGGCCTCCAGGATCACGAATATAGAGGTTATTTTTCAATTTCGTGCGCAGAGGCTGCATAAAATTATTGCCAAAGTACCGCTGAAGCCATCCTTCCCAGAGCGTTACGTCGTAAAAGAGATATCATAATCTCTGCTCTTGCACAACTTCAGTGCCTATCAAAGCTATGCACGAGCACTCTTGCTATTTTTAAAAGGTCGGAAAAAGACGTCACAACTGGTGTCAGTGCAGGGGAATATACCTGGAAAGCTTACAATTGCAAGCACTGCCCACATGAGCGACCACGCACTTGGCGGCTGAAAGATCCTACTAATGACGCAACGACTGGTCGAAGGTTTTCCGTGTTTTCTCGCATTTTGTTACATTTTCAGGGAAAACATACGGTGCTCCGAAAGCCAGGCCGCCCACCTTGGGAATGGTGAAGGTGTCGTGACAGAGGCCGCACTTGGTGCTCAGCTGGGGCCCCTGGGGCAGCGACGAGGAGGAGGAGGAGGTCGAGGGAGCCACCGCCGCCCCCCTGAGGGGCGCCTGCCCCCAGGACGCCCCCAGCCCCGCAGGGAGCCACGTCCGAGGGGCTGCCCCCGCTGCTCCCGTCCCGACGGAGCCCGATGCGGCGAATCCATCGGGCAGCGAGGTGGGCGAGCCCAGCTGGGAGCAGGACCCGGGGTTCGTTGCAGAGCTGCTCAGGGTCGTCGTGGGGCTGCTGCCCAGAGACAGCTGCACCTGCAGCAGGGGACAACCACGGTCAGCGGCGCGCGCGCAACGTAGACGACAACATTGCGGGGGGACCGAGAAACATTTTTAACATGCAGTGTGTCGAAGTAGGGTTCCGGTGAATTTTCATGTCAATTGAAAGACTCGGAATTTCTAGGTCACACCGATAAAATTTAAAAGCAAGGAAAACTGTGTTTTACGAATAAACTTTATGAGAATGCAAGATCAGTGGTCCCGAGGAGATGCAACTTCAGTTTCCAATGAAATCTCGAACTACTGACAAAAAGGGTTCGCCTTTTAGCTTGTCAAGGTTCCTTTAGGACAATGGGTCATGGTACCAACTTTAGTTTGTTTTTCAATTTTCAAAAATTGGGAACACAGTGAAAACTGAATTTCTGAGATTTGGGAATATCACAAAAAATACACTTCGATAAACCCCGAATTTTCGGGGGAAAATTGACTCCGGAAACGCCCTCGAATTTTATGATAAACAAACCCGGAAAACACATAATCCCAGTTATAAGACTGGGTTTCGTATAGTAGTTATAGTGAAATCGGCAAATGAAAACGACGCCAAAACCAACATTCAAGTGCACCTGCGCTTTTCAGTGCCACGACGTCAGTGGCAGGCAGGCTTACCAGTCAAGCAGGCAGTCCAAAAATATACACGATGCAGAGCATTTGTTTCGTTCTGCTGCGCAGGGTAATGGAGCAACCTTCCAAAGCATTCATTTGGCATCATGAAACTTTCAGCAATGTTTGGTGTTTAGGAAATTTTAGGGAAAATCGGGGACCATGACGCAAATTCCGTAGTACTCCACTAGTGCATTCGCACAGCAACCAAAACGACAGCAGCAACCAAAACAGCGGTTAACTCATGACTGCTTCACAAAGCTACCTCTTGCATTGTTTGCACTTTCTCTGCGTGGAACAGTTGTTCCGGTGACTGTCATTGCGTTTCAAGACTCTGCGAGGACAGATTATGAGTTTAATGACATCCGAGAAAAAAAAAAAAGCAAGTTTGACAGTGTAGCGCAAAAATACCCCCAAGACAAGTTTCCCAATCCATGAAGCTAGGAAGAAGACTGAGCCAAGAGTGCCCGACGGTTGACTCAAGTCACTGGATCCTGGGAAGGTGTTTCTCAGCCACCATCAAATGCGCATGGAGAACAATATCATTGTGAGAGATCTGTGAAGATGAGCGATATTGATAAGTACATTGCATACACAGAGCTAAAGGTGCTTACACATGGTGACAAACACTTTCAGTGCGATGTCACTACATCGCGATCATGGTGCAGCTGGTCCGAAACGGCTCTTTTGAAGCTTCGAAGATTTGAAAGGATAGAAATGGCGATTGCCATGGCAACAAATGGCAAGGCAATGGCGCTACTTTTCCAGGATCCAGTTCCTCTAGTGCAGACACCATATTCAAGCCTGCTGTTCACCGGGAACGCTCAGAACTAGCTCACACTCGCAGACTGCCAAGACCGGCAATCTCGACGGTGTGGCAATTAGCGCTGCAAAAGCGCCGCGGAAGCTCGCCGTGAGCACGCGCTCAGCTGCCACGGACTCGGCTATGTCCGCCAGTGACTGTTCCCTGTTGCCAATGCGATCTCGGGAAACCGCAACACTAAATTCGGCGCCAACTGCCGCGCTACACTGCATATGTCAACGGGCCCTAACTGCTTCGAGCGAAGGAGGACAGCACCTTCCAAAGAACGATCCTTACTCCCGGACTTACGAAGTAGCTGGAGCGGGAACGTGAGTGCGCCGTCACCCAGCCGAGAAGAGCCCACCGGGGCGTTTCGGCGGCGCATCGTCGCCACGAACCCGAGCCTTCCCCTTGAAGAAGGAAACGACGGGTGCCGGTGCCACCGACCGGCCCGAGCTCAGGTCAGGCGAGGCCGTCGCCGAACGGCGACGTCGCGACAGGTCTCCTTCGGACGCGGTCGCCCATCCAAGCGCGCAGGACCGCCGGCCAAACCGCTGGAGCCGGGCCGTTTGAAAATGCGCGGCGCCACGATCGAAAAACGGATGTGCTATGAGGCGCGAGCGAGGGGCACCCTCATGGTCACGAGAGAGCACCGACAACTGCCGGGAGGGCCACGCGCGTACGTGGCGCCATGTTCTTGTTGGCGGGACAACTGCAGTTCCTTGTCTGCTAAAGACGCCGGTACTTGCCTTTCGTACGAGATTTTCCCGTCAAAAACAAAAAGCTACGCCATGTCCACGGTCCGTCCACGGTGTGGCCATGTCCAAAGCAAAAAAAAAAAATTGGTATAATATATATATATATATATAATATATATAATTTTTGGGGATGGGTGACTATGTAGACCTCATGCTAAATGTACTAGATCCCAGGGGAGACTCACGAGTCATGTGCTTCGTTTCAGAGAGCATGTGGCCCTGAACAGTGCTTGCACTGCAGGAGCGCACGCACTTGGCAGGGACGCTGAAAGTTCGGAGTTAAAGTTGAAACAGCACGCTGACAAGAGATGGCAGGACAACTTCTTTTGTCCCCAAGGCGAATGAAGTTCAGCCGTTCAGAAACAACACTTTCGCTGTTCGTTTATATTTTAATAATCTCCCCAGCGGATAATCCGACAATAACCGGAAAATGGATAACACAAGATTCCCTAAACCCCCTCGCCGAGCAGGAAGAACGCGAAACTGAAGAAAAAAAGAAGAAAGCGGAAACTGCTGCCGAGGAAACAGCCATCGCGTCACACCCCGCCGTCCCTACAATTCCTACAACGAGCCCTTATTTTCCCTACCGAGTCGCTCCACCCCACCTAGGGACAAACCGGGACGCACACTTCCCCACCAAACAAACAGGAAAGATGCAAAAGACGAACCGAACCGGCGATGCCGAGAGACGCGCGCGCGCCAAAAAGTAGAGCGCGCGAAAAACCGTTGAGGAAAACCAACGAACCAAAACAGCTGCACAGAGAGAAGAAAAAAGAAAACATAGGAAGCAGAAACGAGGAGCCAGAAGAACGAGCGAAAATGAACGGCAGAAAGCAAATCAGGAAGAACAAAATAAAAGAACGAGGAGGAAACAGTTTGTTATGGTGGTCGCCGTGGAAAGGAGGAAACGACGGCGGCGGAGTGTGAGGGAGGAGAGAGCCTCGCCGGCTTCCCCCAAGTTCAAGGGCAAGCCGGAAAAAAAGGAGGGGGGCCAGAAAACGCGCGAGAGAAAGGAGGAAACCCGCCCCAACAAAGTGGAAAGGAGGAGGATCACCCCCCCCTTTCCTCCACGGAAGAAAGCACGAAGGTAGGAAAAGAGGAGGAGTGCGAGGAGGAAACCGTTCCGTCGACCGACGATACGGCATCGCGCGCGCTGCTGCTGCGGAGCAAAGCGACAGACGCCGATCGATACGGTGCCGTCGACCCCGACAGGAAAGGGAAAAAAAACGGGGGGCAAGGAGGAAATAGGGGGAAAGAAAATGGCGCGCGCGCACGAACAAGAAAACAAAAAAGATGGCTTCGGACATAGCTGCCGGGCTGCCGCGCGCTACGCTAGAACGAATTAAAACACACACGGTACGTCTTACGACGCGCGTGAGCCTGAACGCGTGCTTCTTTGTGAAGTCCTACCGAGGTAGCGCGAAGGGAAGTTCACGAGGGGGGGGGGGGGGGGGGACATTTTGCAGCGCTTTTTGCAAACGTTTCCGCGTTGTAGCAACCGGTAACTCTAAACGAAGCAAAAAAAAAAAAGAAACAGCTCGACCTCGGCGCGTTAGGTTGGGTAATACCAGGAAGCAATTCCGAAATGACTGTCCGCGAGACAGTGCAGTGCGTTCGGGTGGTATATAATTGCTCGCTTGGTCAAACCGACCGCTCGCCTCCCATCCCATAAAAAGTAATCTGTTTGTTTTTTGTCTCCTTTGTCGTCTCAATGCAGCGCCGGTACGATGCAATCCAGCTAGATTAAGGGGAACTTGATTCCCCACTTCGGATACTTGCAGCCGACCCACACTAGCCGAGTGTTTACGGAAGCACACATTCTTTTTTACCCCCCAGTGGAGTCGTTTACCGATTCGCCTAGTAGTGTTTTTTTTTTTTTTGTGTGTCTGTTTTTTATGGGTGGTCATAAGTGATGAGCGATCGGAAACGGAGCGTGCAATTACAGGACCTAATATCTGTTACGTATGGGACCGTCCTCAAATAGTTACGCGGCGCGAGTGATGCCACTAAAGTCGCGTTATGTGGAAAAAACTGCCTCGCACGACTGTACCCGTGCATATTCGTTTAGTTTACAACGGTTCAGCAAAGAGCGGTGCTCGTTTTAGCGACGACGACCCACGCTCGAAATCGGAGCGACTTCTGGATATGCTCTTTGAGATGTATTAGGGTTATGGTCACTTCCGGAATGAAAACCACGCCGCCAAAGCCACCTAGAAGCTGTCCTGCCAGCCAGTGCAGGAAGGTTAAGCGCTGCAGTGTGCGCGCATCACACGCAACCACACGATCCGAAGAAGCTCTGCACGCTAACATCCGCCAGTCACGAGCGAAATTCACAATGGGTTTCCCGATTCGATAGGCGCTTATTGTAAACAGTACTCGAATCCGACTTCCTAACGACGCTTTGCGACAGCTGTACATGGGCGATGCCATATAACGGACCTTCAGAATTTGTTTCCTCTTATTTCGTTCGCGTCAATCCACGATTACCACAACAGGACAGGTTATTGGCCTTTTAGGCTCTATACCGCGTCCTTCTCCCCGGCATAGACCCGTGTGGAGGCCCGACAACGCCCGCTTCGGCGGCTCGGCATCTCGGCGAAACAAGAGAAGGTCAGCAGTAGCGGCTGTAATCTCGCGCGTGTGTAAAGAGTCTACGTTGGATTTTCGCTACAAACATAATTCACTGGGTTTCAAGTACATGGGGAGTAGTGCAGGGGCGGCCGAATTTCAATTATGCTGCGTCGACGCTTCGTTGCTGGCGTTTTTCACCAGAGTTGGGCAAAGAGACTATCATATATATTTGGAAATACATGACGTAGACAGCTGAAATACTGATAATGAAATACACCTGTACAAACGTATCCCGATACGTATCAGAAATACATTTGACCGAAACAGTAATACTCACAATTTTATTTATTTAAAAAAAAAGGTGGTTGTGGTGTGAGCTCTTGTATTATCGGCAAAAAGTGTCTATTCGCGAAACAGAAATTTAATAACTTTATGCTACATGTTTCATCTTTTTATATGGAAGCAATACAAAACAAAAGTAAACATACTATTTTGCTGCATACACTCGATTACATTTTACGAGAAGTAGTTTAAATAGCCCGCCGATCAGCCGGTGCCAATTTGGACAGTCACGTTAGCGAATGAGAATATGCGTTCCGCAAGTGTCAACGAACCCGGGTTCATATTAAAACCAACGAAGACCGCCTTCACAGTGGGAAAGTTTTAAACCATGCAAATATTGCTGTTATCCGTTTTCTACGTATAACCCGGGTTGGTACGTTCTAATGCGAGAAACAAGTCCTCCAGTGAAAACAGAAATTTCGTACGTATCAGCCGTGTAGGTAAAGATTGAAGTTCAACTTGGACTTTCTCGAGTCCGAAATTATTGTCGCGTAGAGTGCCCATTTTTCTTTAAACATAAAGATGTGGAACTAAGCCAGTCTTCAGAAGGTTGTAAATACTTTCCATCCCGAATCCAGCGCAGTTCTCCTTTAGATATATATATCGCGCGCCTAACCATAAAGGTCAGCGTCCTCTAGTCAAGTCTGTACATTTTCTGCAGTCACTTCAAGACGTCGCCTTCGAATGAAATTACGTACTTTTACCCGATAATCTGAAGGAAGTAACTTTACACTCGCCTCCAACATTTTGATTCTACAAAAAAAAAAAAAAATAGTCTCCCAACTGAAGCACCCTGGAACACATTTGTTGTCGTTGGAATATAAGGAAAATATCTACAAATAACGGGGCCATAATATTCTAAACAAACCCTGGTCTGCTTGATAAGAAAGCCTCAATGTCCCATTTACTGTACATTCTACCCCTCTGAAGCACGAAAGAAAAAAAGAAAACAGTCTCTTGAGCTTGCGGTTGGGGGGGTCAATGATTTCTCGATCATTGTAACAATCTGAAGTTGAACCGGTCGCCTTCACTTTCCTGTTTTGGCTTTCTCTTTTGCTGCTTCTATTTTTTGCTTCCTCTTTTTGGCTTCGTTACAGGGTCAGTGTTAGCGTTTCCCAGAGTGTGGCATTTCCCCAAGGGTTATGCTAACACACTTCCTAAGAATCCGCCAATAGATCTTCGCTTAATTATTTTTTTTTTTCCGGCCTTGCGGAGTTCTCGTTCGCCGGCCTTGCATGCTCAGCAGCAGCATCCCGCTGCCTGACGCCGTTCACACCGGTTTCGGCAGCCCGTCTCCTTCGTTCACAATCCGTCTTCTGCCGTCTACTTGGACCATCGCTAGTACTTGGTTCACACTCCATTTTGTAGCAGGAACCAAGGCATACGCACTCAGCACACCTGCAGGTTCCGACTCTCCCCGGCATCCCCGCGCTCATTGGCTTCCACCCCGTGACGTCGCCTGCCTCCCGCCTTTGTCCTTGGCTACTCTCCTCCTCTCTACGCGGCGCGCTTCCCTCTCCACTGTTTTGTCCACAGACGAACGCCGTCAGCTTTCCCCTGTCATGGTGGTACAAATGCTAATGCATTAGTAATTCGTGTTGTCCTCACCATGGCCTCCGAGATTTTTCGCGCGCTCTGCCCCGGCCTGCCCAAACGATCGGCTGCCCGGTAGAAAGAGCGAGCCGAACCAGTTCTCTAGAACTCCGCAAGCGCGGCGCTTAGAACCAAACCACAAACGGAAACAGAATTGCCTCAAAACAAGCTGTCAAGAGTGAGCCCAAAAGTTGTGTGTTGCGACGAGAGACGGGGAGCATATCTCGCGCTGCTTCCAAGTTCCGTTAACCGACGATAACGACGATGACGATATACTTCGCGGTTATTTCTTTGTATCGTTCGGTTTGGTTGCAAGCGTCACCAAAGCGTTCCACATCAACAGTCTCTACCGGCGAATGCAATATGTCCCCGATGAGCGCAGCCAGCGCGCGCAAAAATCTCGGGAGACCTTGTCGCCATGCCCGGCGCGTATAATGACCAACTTGACCACTATACAGTGCGAGGCACTTATAACGATACAACATATAAAGGTGTACTGCTTATAACGATCTGTTTCTAGAGTTTCTAGTCCAGAAACGATCAGATTCTGGTCCAGATACAATGATAATCGGTTATAACGATTGAAATTTCGGGTTTTCTCGTCATCGTTATAAGTCGATTGCACTTACACGAACTCAACTCTGTTACGTCACGGCGCGGTGGTGGCGCGTCGAGCGCACTTCCGGTCTGGGGCTGTGGGCGGAAGTCACCATGTGAGACGTACATTCTTGCATTGTTTAGAAAGAAACCAGACAAAAGCTTGACTTCTCGTCAAAACGCCGCGACTGGGGCTGTACCAAAATAGTTGAGAAAGGTTTGTTTGAGAAAGGTTGGTTGGGGTAAGCAGGCTCGGTATAAACAGTAGATACAAGGAGATGTTGATCATTGTTACCAGTGGCCTTCATCGACTTGTTATTCCTGATTCACGTGGCCCGATTCTGCTCGCGATTTTCAGTATCGACGTCGACCACCTCAGCTACGGTTCACGCTTTTGCACCCCGAGCGACGTCGCGACTGAAAATTGCGAGGGAAATCTCATCACGCGAACCAGGCTTTAGCGTACATTCTGCGGCGTCCACGCGGAATGAATCGCCGCGTGTCACATTACTCACGCCAAGGTTTGCGGTGTAACGAGCCTCGGTAATTTCGCTGAGGCCGCTCAAGTAGTCAGAAATCGGCAGGAAGACGTAGAAGCAACAATTCCAACTCAAAAAAGAGCACGGGACTCACACCGACGCCGCCAACATCGCATTCCAATAATTTGTTTATGGGCGACAGCGAGCTTCTTGCCTACACTCCATCGCGCATGCGCGGCGCCAGTGGCGTCCGCTAGGGACGCTCCAATTTGTTTGTAAACATGAGTTGGCCTATAGGAGCGCGACAGTCGGATCTCCTCCTTAGAGTCACCAATTGCTTGATAGGCGTCACGTGGCCAAGTATAAATTACGAGCTGCGAGGATAAGCGCCGAATTGTCGTCTGCAAATGCCTCCGCCTTTCCGCCTATACGGACCACCTCAAGCGCGTGCGCACTTGCGACCGATCTCCGCAGACGGCGGCCGCCATCAAATGGCGAATGCCCCCCGTAGTGAAAGCGGCGGTCCCATTGCTCGCACATCCCACCAAAAAGACAATCTGGGGTGCGTTTGCTCCTTGTCTCGGGGTCATGTTACACTGGTCATACAAAGACTGTCTGCAAACAAGCTTCGAAAAGATGCTCGACGCGTGTCCGCAGACAAGTTCGTCGGCGTGTCTGCAAACAGCCCGTGTCTTTCGTATGATACGATGTACGGGCAAGTGTGACATAGGGCACGAGGGTACCAACTGCAAAAGCCTTGAAAACCAGTTCAACACCGACGCCGCCAAAGTCACTCCGTAAACAAGTTCCATTTATGTCAGTCTCAGAAAACGTGTACGATCAAGGAGGAAAAAAAAGAGAAAAACAAAAATACCACAAACTTTTTTTTTTCACAAAAATAAATTCATAAAAGAAAAATGAAAATCCGCGCTGGTGCTGCTTCCAACGCGAGAAACGGCGCCGTTCAAGAAGAGCCCGAAATAAGAAGGACCCAGAAGACGGGGTGGGCCAAGTTCCCCAAAAAGGCTCCCTCCTCCCGCGTGGAGTGTCAAGGTCAGAGCGGCCCCGTTGGGGGGCGCGAACGAGGGGCCGACAAAGAAGTGGAACGTCCCGAGCCAAAACCGAGGTCACACTAGAGGTCAAAAGCCGAACGGGACGGCGGCAGGAGAGAGCGATCGGCGAAGGGCGGGGCCATTTTGGTGCACCCAAAAACTACTCCCGTAGAAGAAAAAAAACGGAATGTTTAGTTTATTTTTAGGATGGAAAAAGCGGATGCACTGCGCGCTTCAACGGAAATTGCTCACGGAAGTATGCGAAATTTTATACTGCGCACTTGGGCGGACTACGCGAAGTCATTACAGTGATAATATCGCTGCAGGAATACTGCCAGGTGCACCCTTCTCCAATAACAACGTTTTCTTCTTTTTTTTTTAATAATTAGAGTTTTGATTGGCGGATTACATCTTCATGCAAATTTCGACTTGCTGATTACCGTTAGAGACCAATTTGGTGACAACCAAAGCACAAGGCAAACAAACTTCATTCAAAAAGAAAAGAAAAAAAAAGGGGGGGGGGGTCTTTGCTTTTTTTTAAGTTGTCAATTTTTCGAGTGGCACGAGATTCATAAAATCTCGCACGGGCTTTATCCGCAGAACCGCTCGAGCGACAGAAACCTTCCAAAGTCTCCGTACGCCAGCTACACACAGGCAAAGCTGTGCAGGTATATCGTCGTCGGGGTCGCATCCCTCCGGACTCGTTCGCGTCGATAATAAACCTTGCAGTGCGCGAAGCCACGTCGAATCCACGTTGTAAGATAGAGCCCATCTGTGTCCAATCAGACTTCACCGCGAACAGCGATCGGCACTATACCGGCACAGAGACCACGTCAAAAATCCAATTAAATTCGTTTTCACGCCATTCGACAAGAAAGAAAAAAAAAACTGCGGTGTGCGTTTGAACGCGTTTCTTCAGCATGTATAACTTCTGGGGGGATCGGTGGCCGAGTGGGCCAAAGCGCACACCCAGCTCGACGCGCATGGAGCGAAAGCTCGCGCTGCAGAACCCAGGGATCCTGGGCTCGAGCCCCACCCCTGCCCGTCTCGATCTGGATGAGCATCGTACCGGCGTGCGGTCTTGTATCACTACTGCGTGGTGCACGTTAAAGACCCCAAGCTAGCGGTAGTACTGCACTGGCTGTATTGCTCATCTACAGCGAGTGACTCGTCGCAACTTTAAATGGCTGACCAACTACACGCTGTATAAATATCCCCACAACCCAATTTTTATAACTTCTTTCGGAGCACGAAATAACTTCACGTGCACGTCGCCCATCGCACACAGCATTCCTCTACAACATTCGGTCGCGTCCAAATGGACCCTTCGCTAAATCCCCCAAGCGCCCCGGCCCGCACTCGAGGAATCATGGAAACATAGGCACTTCAGCTCCATAGTCATCGGTAATTTCGACCAATTCGATAGTTACACAATTTGGAGTGTAATTCGGAGTCACCCAGAACAAGCGTCGTGTAGAGTCCAAGGACCTGTCGTATCACTTTCCAAATCTCTCGTCAATGTCAGCGTTTTCGATACTGTGCATGCGATCCACCCTTCAACCTGGCTGAACTGCCGGAATCTCTTACAATCTCTTACAGCCACCTGGTAATTACATATCAGGTATGAGCGACGAACAAAACATTTAAACTCGCTCATAGTAAAAACAGAGGTGAAGCAAAAGGGGAATGATTGACGGTCAGGCTTATATCACGAATGTCTTCTAATTTGCCCGCAGACGACAAAACAACGTCGCCCTTACTGACAGTGAGGACATTCAAACAGCGCCCTTGTGGAAAAAGTGTATCCGAGAAAGCCAAAACAAAATTATCGGTTATTTCGAACTTCACAGTTGCGTTTGAGTGCGACTGCAACCATTTGCGCCTTGTTAAGACAGCTTGCGTGCAGCTGTTGCTATGGCGACCCGACGAGCCAATGGAAGCCCTGTGCAGCACGACGCAGCGCAACGCAGTCGACGCAACTGTGTGAACGAGGAATAGTTTCTCCAACGCGCAGCACAACCCCAGCTTCTCGCGCTTGCACCGCCACCAAAAATATTTTTTTTTTTTTATTTTACGAGAAACGTTTTTTGGTTAGGTGTTCGGCATTTCGTGAAGCCCAGATAAAAGCGTGGCCACGAGGCTCGACACTGATTGGTTGACGGGTGGGAGAGGAGGACTGAGGTACTCGACGCCGATTGGTTAACGGGGACGTCATGCGATCAGAGGGGTAGGCGAGGAGGAAGCCGACCACCGCACTGAGGGAGAGGGTCTCGCGAGTTTTGAAGGCTCTAGAAGATCGCCAGGTTTATCAGCCCGTTAAGTGGTAGTATCGCTTCATTCTAGGACCAACTATCAAGTGTACACGTGGTACGCGTTAAACTACCTGAACAAAAGAGCGCCATGAACGTATACGCGTCTGGAAACTCAGGAGTATCGCTCATCGTTTGTGATGCTAGAACGCTTCACGCATGCAACGCCAGCGGTCGACCGGTCGTGTCCGCTCGCCTCGGTGAGAGGTCTCGTCTCTCGATACTGACCGACCTTCGCGTTCGCGCCTCGCAAACAGCAAGTTGCCGGCGATCGTTGCCCCCATTGCTGTGTCTTCCGAATCGTTTGCGACGCGCACCTCCCGTACGTAAAAGTGCGTGTTGCTGCTTGGGGTTTTTTTTTTTTTTCAAATTACTGCACTGTTGTTTTCCCCCTACGTAATGCCTTGTAAGGGCCTTTTAGGGTACAAAAATAAATATACAAACAACGTCGTCCTCCACTGAAATTCGCAGCCACGAAGATGATGCTGCCGAGCTCCCGGTCTCGCGACGGCCGCAGTCGAGGCATGCCGTTACCTAACTGCGCTTGTCTCGGTTTTTTGGCCAACTTCTCGCGCGCATCACAAATCCTCCCCGGAGGGAGGCCAACTTTCCTGGCAGACGCGCGTAATTAAAAAAAAAAAATGGCGCACGTTAAAATGGCGTTTGCAAAGCGCGGTTAGCGTTCGACGCATGCGCGGTGTACGCTATTCTAAAACTCCCTAATATTTACTTTTTGTGTACGAGAGCCTACTTGACACGCGAATTATCAAACATGTCTCAATCACGTTTGATAATACTGTCACGTCTGTAACAAACACCGTGTTTTTGTTTTGTTTTTGTTTTTTTAGACAGTAAGGATGTGCATGAAGAGAACGCCGCAACTTTCGAACTGAAAAGGCGTCACGCATTTGCAAGTACATAATGTTTTATCAAAACCTCGGTTAGCAAACCGGAGTCCAAATCGTCGAGGAGCGAAGGACTGCACGTCACTCCGACAAATCTCCCAACAAACCCCCGTCCGTCCTCTCCGCCAGCAATCCGCTCGATTCGAAGAGCGCAGAACTTGATTTCCCACCCCAAACCCACGCGCCAAGACTTCGGGACGCAAACGCAACGGTCCTTCCCCATTCCCCCAACTCCGCCTAGAAACCTGGAAGAAACAAAAAACATGGCCGCCACGCTCCTGTCGTCGTCCAATCGGCGTCGCTCCTCGGAGGCCCTCCTCCCGCGAGAGCCCTGTCAGAAGGAGACTCTTTCGGGGGAGCCGCCATTGTAAGTCCAACGCCACGCGCCGTGGCAACCTCCCCGTTCGATTGCGCCCGCACCTTGATCAATCTAAGCTCGCACCTGGCTTACGCCTTGACACCCGTTGTCACACCAAGGAAAACAAAAAAAAAACTTTTGCGCATTATTAAAGCGCTGCGCGAGAGTATAGTCCTTGGTTATCGAAGGAAAAAAACAATGCTTCCTGGCGTTTGAAGCGTCTGCGTCATGATGAAATGACATGAAATGAACCTAGCGTGCACCTACCTGTATCTTAATTCCTTTTTTTTTTTTTTTACTACAGTTTTTGAGGCCAACACAAGTACAGACTTTTTTTTTATTTTTCTTGTTTCCTCTTACGTAGTTGACAAATCCAACATGCAAGATGGAAAAAAACAGAGTTATTACAATAAACGCTAGAGGCTCAGCTGGCGCTAGTGTCTACGGGACTTCCGGTTGCAAATTGAAGCAGACAGCATGCAGTCTACTTTTCCAGTCTTCCCATGTATTCCTATGGGAAAACGCGCGTGGATTTTGTCTCTTCGCCGAAAAATAACATGAATAACTTTTGTTATTTCGATTGTACCGGATAGTATGTACCTTTAAAAATATTGTGAAAGTGTAATTGCTTTAGTTACAGCATTTTTTTCTTTACCACTGAACGATGTTAAACTTCGCTATATATCAGGGCCAAACCTCTGTTCCATGGCAGGTACGTAGAAACGAGCGAAGATTCTAAGCAACGATCGAAAAGAATGTAGAATGTGTTCAAAGTTCGCCAGCATTTCGTTGGTGCTTATATATTGTTAATATGCCTGTCCTGTCACTATATGAAAATGACCCCGTCGTGCATCTTTACGAGTGGTTGAAAAAACGTTCGAAACGTAAAGAATAAAGTGCGTGGGCTACTAAAGGTGTGTTTTCTTATTATTTCCTATGTCGGGTAGTTTTTCTCGGGCACCTGTTCTCTGGCATTTTCATATTTGCAACGATTCGGAGCGTGCGGGTGATGATTTTAACCCATAACAAGCATCTCCGCACATATTCATGAGCAGAAAGAATAAAGCAGTACTTATTTATTGCAAATCTGACTATATTACGTGGCTTTCGATTTATTTTGATTGTCTGCGTGCACAAGGAGTTACTTATCCAGTGTTACTGCGTAGTTCTTGCCGTCTCTTGGTTTTCCACATATCCTTCGTTCGTTTGGCACGTATATCCCCTATGCTGGAAAGCGTCGATGCCGTGTTCGCGCTAACAGTGTCCGACAGTGCACATAAATACACGTACGAAGCGGTTTTAACACCGCTCTTCATGCCACGAATTTCAAATAAAAATGCCGTAACTGACCAATTATTTTGTCTGCGTGACTGAGAAATGTTTCAATGTGCCTAGTACGTACAAATTATTCGTGATATTTGCTCTTATAATCGAGCGCAGAGAGAAAATGCACTCGCTTTTTCCCAAAGGAATGCATTACCGGAAGTTAATTTCTGACTGATTGCTGTCTGCTTCAAAATGCAACAGCACACTAGCGCCAGCTGAGCCTCTAGCGTTTATTGTAATAACTCTATGGGGGAAAAAAAGGCGTTACAACTTGGAACAAGTAAAATCATATAGAAAAGACAAAAAACGAGAATGATAGACAGTCGCGAGCAAATCGCGAGCTTTTCTCAGTGGTGTGGCGGGATCAGAACGACAGTTTCCCCGCATACCGAAATTTCCGCGATTCAAAATGGCGGCGCCGGCGTAGAAGAGGATTGGAGCGGTGACCCCGAAAGCTGGCGATGAAGCGTCTCACAAGTGTGTCACAAAAGAAAAGGACGACGGTGGCTATTATTAATAGACCATTTGCTATATTACCCAAGCATCAAGGAGAATGCAGGGATTGGTGTTCCACGCGCCACACGCGCACGCCTTCCCCGTATAAAATATTTGAAGTAAATAACCAAAATAAAGCGTTGACGAACGCGCGTGCAAGATTCAATTTGTTTTAGGTTTCTGCTTTAAAAAAATTTACTACTGCTGAGGCCATCACGTGCGGCGCGTGGAACAGCAATCCCTGCATTCACCTTGATGCTTGGGTAACATAGCAATAGGTCTATTAAGAAGGGCTTAAAGTTGAAATGAACAAGACAAGCCTATAGTCCGTGACAGGTTGACAGTTCGGAGGAAGCTCTTTCCACCCCTTCCGACTTTAAAAGAGCGAAGGCTGGAGAGGAGACGACCTCCTCTCCAACGAGCGCTCTGCTAAAGGGCAAAGAGGTGGGAGGAGTTTCGTAGTGAAAAACAGCACGACGGGGACGAGGACAAAGAGAGAGACACTGGACAAGCGCAACTGAAATCTTGTTTTAACAGAAACACGAAATTGACGCTGATGCTCGCGCAGGCACTAGCACGTGTTTGAAGATCCCTATACAGCAAAAAATTAAGAAGCTCGATTTATCTACCGCCGTAACGTCTCGTGTGCAGCGTGCATTAGGGACATGCGCGCAAATCTGGGCGGTGAAGCGTCCGGTCACATGACGTCACGTGTCAAAAACGGTATTAGATCGAGTAACGCGTGACAAGCTATACGATCCAACCTGAAGCCACGACTTCGCACCGCGAGTCAGGTGACCCACGTGCAAATCCCAACTTCGCTTCCGCTAAAGATTAAAATGCATCCTGCCTTTAAACAGGGGCCCTAAACTCGTCAAACACAAAATTGTAGCCGAAAGTTCGCGGAGCGCGCCGATTGGACGTCGGCGAGAAAAACGCGAAGTCATCGTAGCGATTGTCCAATCGGCGCGCTCCGCGAACTTTCGGCTCCAACTTTGTATTTGACGAGTTTCGGGCCCCAGGCGTCCTAAACTCGTGAAACACAAAGTTGGAGCCGAAAGTTCGCGGAGCGCGCCGATTGGGCGTCGGCGGATAAAGCGCGAAGTCATCGTCGTGATAGGCCAATCGGTGCGCTCCGTCAACTTACGGCTCCAACTTTGTGTTTGACGAGTTTAGCGACCCAGATGCGACAAAACTTCCGCAAGCTCTTCCCGTCTAAAGTTATAAGAGCCTCCGACAAGTAGCGACATTCCTTGAAACGACGTGCTGCATGACGGTGCAGGTTTTAGGAAGCGAATGGCCGCGCACAGCAGAGGAGGACTGAACCGAATGACGCAATTCTGTTTCAGCGGAATGCATGTGCCCCGTCATTTGTATTGGTTGTCGCTAATTGTAAAAAAAAAAGAAGAGAGACTTTAACCTCGTCTGCTGGGTCGCGTTCTATATGCATGCGCGGTCACCATCTTCTGCGGAAAGTCAAGACTCCGCACACGCGTTCACAGCACTCGGCTCTGTTTGACGTAGCTGATGAGCGTCGCAAAGGTGCATAGTCGAGCTTGGCGCTGCCAAAATATCATCGGTAGTCGCTACAGTATACTCCGGGAACAAAAATGTGGCAAACACAGCGAAACTCGTCGAGGTTCAGTGTATTTGCCACGAGTTGTGTAAAGGCGGCGACGTCGTGAGTGTCAGCTATACGTGCGGTCGAAGTTCGCGGTTGGCCAAAACCACGGCTTCCTGGATACTGATCATGGCTGCCCAGTCGCCGGTCCACGTCTCGGCAAATCCTGGTCTACACGGCTGCGAGCGCAATCAACATGTCATCTGCCCGTTGTGTCGCTCCGATCTCAAACACGCTTTACACATAAGAACATTCCGAAACAAAGCCGAAATCCCACCACAAACGATTCGCTTACAAGATCTCTTCATTTAAATCTCTTGCAACGGCTCCCAAGGGCCTGGGCGCACTTGCTTGGCTGCTGAGGCCAAGATTCTTCGCGGGACAGCAAAGTACGACTAAAAACCTTCAGCATTTCCACTCTGGTGAAGATGGAAGGCCAGAGGAGCTGTACAGTGGAAAGTTATGGCTGGCCGCAAGTCGGCAAGCCAGAGTGGAAAGGCTGCCGCCATCTAGTGAGCGACGGCGGCAACCAGATACGTGGCTTGCCGCCGTCGCTCATAGGTGTCCAGAGTTCGGTGTCTTCATTCCCTTGCGGGGACACGATCCTGGGGAAACTATCCCTTAACAGCTCCGCTGTAAAATCGCTGCATCCCGGCAGAGTATAGCGCCATTGTTTTCCCTGCTTGCTTGCCAAACACAGATACTAACATAAACACGACCAAACATTGCAAGGTAATTGGTTGATCGGTTCATAGCTGCCAAGGCAATCGCCATTCCGGTCCATTCGAAATCTTTGAAAGGCTCCCTCCGAGCCAGGCGCCCCAAGATCGCCATGGAGCATCGTCGCACGTGGAAAGCGGTCCTCGCCAGGATAAGCGCCGTTGGCACTGTGCACGCAGCCAACTTATAGCTCGTGCTTACATCCACAGATATCTCACAATGGTATCCTGTTGTTCTCGCGTATCTCAAGACGGGGAAAATCATGTTTCAATGCCGCCAAGCACCGACATCGCATATGTGGTGGCATCGGTGCAAAAATGTGCCCTCGTTTCACGGGTGCGTGGATAGCAAAATAAAGCGACCCGTCACCGAGTACTTGAATCGGCTCGCCGAAAATGGAGAGGTCAAGGTGAGACTGCACATTCCACGAACCCTCCCAAAAAGTGGCGACCACACGGGGAGCTTGGTTCTACTTTCTCAGTGGCTAGGTGGCGTAAGCTACCGCCCGATCCACAGGGCTCAGCCGTATTCATCCATCCATCAGGGTCCGGTGGTTAAGCTAGTACGACGACGAGAGAGCCTGGGAACACGAAACCGCTACGTGGTCAGCACACGCGTAAAAACGGAATGTGTCCACAACGTCGACTCCCAAGCCAAAAAGAAAAAAACAAATCACTTTTCTTGCAGTTTACAAGGATTGCACGTTAAACGCGCAAAAGGCAACGATAGAAGCCCGAAATAACCTTTCAAGTAGGAGCTACCAAAAGGAGCACATTCTTTCGCATCTCAAGAAGGAAATAAAAGTAATAAAAGCCGAATAAAAACACCGAAATTGAGAAACAAAATTCGAATAAGGTTCCAAAAGGCACTCCTGCCAGCCTGTAGATTCGACACTAATTCCACTCAGGGTGGCTACCACTCGAATTCTCTAAAGCGTTATAGTCACAACGGAGAATATGAAAACGGGAGGGAGGATCTTCGGTGGTGCCGCTTCCTGCTTTTCCTAACGCTTCGGCGTCTCGTGAAACTCCAAAGCACGATGGAAGGCAGCGAGCACAGCTGGGAGCCGAGTTCAGTTGGTCTCCAGAATATACGGGGTTGTCCTCCCATAAAGACTTACAAAAGTAGAAATGTTTTTCTTTTTTCATCACCAAATGATCATCCTGCGCCCAAATGTAGTAATAGTGATCCGAACCAGATGGCAAAGTTTGAACACGAACCGTTATCTTAGTCAAGAGTTACCAGAGATTTTCTGGAAATTTTCAGTAATGGGCGTTCTTTTCCCCATTCAAATTTTCACAAAATGAGATAGGGCTGTAACTTCCGCATCTAAATCGAACTTCACTTCACTTTATTACCTTAAACACCTACGTCCGGGGGTATTATTACATAAGAGATTGGGTGTACAAATAAACTATGAGGTCACTGTGATATGTATTAATGGTGGCACTTTCTACGAAACATGTTGGCAGCGATATTGTATCGCTATATTTGGACGGAGAATGAGCCTTCGGCGATGCATAGCTAATTTTAGCAACAAAAACACACTGCACTGTTGTTGTTTTTTTGTGTGTGTGTGTGTGGGGGGGGGGGCACGATTGTACACTGCACAGTGTACACTGCTGTCCAAGGCAAGAAAAGCTGCGACAACTTGAGGAGGCTGAGGAAGAAGACAAGGCATCCGAAACAGACGCCCTGCATTCTGCCGGGTGGATGGACGGATAAATGTTAACGGCCGTACCCTTCATAACGGGCGATAGTCTGCACCACCTAGCCTACAGAACTAACTTCCTGCTGCTGTCTTTAAAACGTCCAAATGTAGGCTCTTCGCCCAGGAAGCCACCAACACCGAACCGAAATCTTATCTGTGGGCTTCTTACTACTCAGATAACCGGTTTGGCCGCGACAAACCGGCCCTTCCACGGATCGAACCAAAAGAAAGATCGTCTCAAGAACGGCCCCAGGATGCGAACACGGCCGGTTACGAGACCAACGTTAGACAACAAAGGTCCCAGAGACCCCAAAGTCTGCAGCGGTCAGCGAGGGAGCGCTCGGCGACCGGCCTCGGCATAAAGGCGTCATTCAAGGTCACCCAACCCCTCCAAAAGTAGGGTCAAAGCACCCTTGACCTCGACGGAGGCCGACGCCGCCGGAGCGGGCTGAAAGAAACCCTCCCCTAGACGCGCATCTCCGTAACATCGCTCGTAGCGCTGACCTTTGAGAAACAACAACAACAAAAAAAAAAGACAAAATGTCGCCCGATATACATGAAATCTCACTTCAAACAACAAAAACACCGGAGAGTCGGAGACACAAGGTGGGACGAGAAATCCGGAATGCAGCGTGGTACGGACAGTGTTTTGTCACTGCAACGTTTAGCGCGTCATCGATGTTAGTACCCAACGGCAAAGAAGCACAGCTGACAACTTAAAAAACACAAACCGCGGCAAAAAATAAACAAACGAATAAACAAAGACGGAGCTTACAAGAAAGAGCTCTTAGGAGGGCGGACTCACCATGAGGTCGACTTCGGATAGCATGTCCGCGTCGGCGGCTTGGTCGCACAGAACGCACATACAGGACAACAAAAGCGCAAATAAAAAAATAAACGTAAAAAAAAATTAAAAGACAATCGAAGACAAACCACTTGGGCAACTAGCACGGCACGCACACCAGAAGCACCGCGACTTGGCACCAAAGCCACGCCGAAAAACAGTCGCAGCACTCTGCGAGCCTCCGCATCGTCACAAGACGCCGTTCGCGCTTCGCTCGACTTCGAACCTCGCAGCGTTCATTGCATCCAATAAGCGGCACGCTGCCTCACAAACAGTCCCGTCGAATGATGCGCTAGAATAGTGGAGCTCTGTTGGCGCCGCGCTGTTAGCTACACCGAAGGTTTTCTAGCGCGAGCGTGAGTACTGGTTTTTAAACGTGAAGCGCCAACAAAGCCGACGCGCGCCGTCCGACGCGACACACCACGGGCGACTGAACTGAACTGAACCGCCCGCTCGCGTTCAAATCTCCCTGGGCGAGAAGATAGCCGATCGAATAAAAACAAAAAAAACAGGCGCACGCACATACAAGAAAAGCCCCAGTGCACCGTACCCTCGCCCTCTAAACTGGATGCAGACGGACGACGCCCTCCCACCTCTTCCGCTCGCGCCGCCATCTATCGGTAGCGTCCTTTCCCAGCGGGTTGTTTCGGCGCGCGCGAGTTCGTCGCCGGCGGGTTCACAGAAACGCGTCGGCGTCAACGCCCTGAACCGTTTGCCGCGGTTCCGTTGTACGCGTTCGCCGCGCGCGTTTTCGTGCGAACCGGGAATTTTTGCTAGCGACGCGCGTGAGAATCGCATAAATAAGCGAGGCTATTGGGGCGTCGTCACGTGACGGGAAATGACGTCACGAAGCACGTGACTAGACGAGACGACTTGGACTTGTGGCAACGAGAACTCCAGAAGAGTCGGTCGGCTTTTGTTTTCCCACCAATTTGAGCCCAGTGGCGTCAAGTGATGAGAATGACGTCACAAACGTGCGCATGCGACTAGATTAGAGTTTCCTGGCGACAAGAGATAGATAGATAGATGGGGTTTTATTTGCGCGCCTGCAAACAGCCAAGTGGCCTGAGCAGCAGTGCACTGGTCCTATACACATTCAACAAAAACAAAAAGGCATCGTGAGTCTGTTGCGGACGTGTCATTGGGCAAGTGGCCCGCACACCAGGATAAAACGTATCTCTGCATTTTGATGTCCTCCTGACGGTATCCTAGACGGTACCTGAACCTCAGCGACATCAGCAACTGGGCACAATCAAGAGAACCATGCACAATTTGACGCAGGAAAATGAATGTCTCTTGCGAATTCGTCTGTCCAGTGCGAGTGAGCACTATGACCGAGGTCGAGTCAGCAGGGAATGGTAATTGTAGGAAACGGCGGTGGCCAATATATCGATCGTATACAAATTTGTATAAACTTACGCTGAGCGTTTTCAATAACATTACTATGTAACATCGTTACAGAGTTCCAAAACCACAGACGCGAACTCGAGGCGTGATCTAACCAATGCACAATACAGACATAAAAGACACTCAGGGCGACGAAACATTTTCGTCAGCCGCGAAATTACATTTAGTTGGCAAAGTCCTTGATCAGCAATGCGAGAGACGTGGAGGCAAAAATCCAATCTCGAGTCCACAAAGACACCAAGATCCCGTACATAGACCACCCGCAGCACTTGCTCTTCAAATATAGTGTAGTCGAAGACTATGCTCCCCTTCTTCCTGGTAAAAAACATTACTACAGTCTTTTTTTTTTTTTTTTGGGGGGGGGGGGGGGGGGGGTTAGCTGAAGCCTATTTTTAAGCACAAATGTTCAACGGAGCGGATGTCATTTCGTATCTGAATACAGTCATTCACATTGTCAACCACACGGAAAAGTTTAAAGTCATCGGCGAACTTTAGCACTTTCGAGTTTCTGATGGAAGATGGTAGATCGTTAACAAATATCAAAAGCAGGAGTGGTCCAAGGTTAGAACCTTGTGGTACGCCAGATATATAAAGATGCAAATGTCTCCGACACACAATTAAAAAATCTAACATAATTTTGGCGATTTGAAGGGTAACTTTCAAACCATGCGCCATACAAGGTGCATAATCCGTTTTCTTTTAATTTCAACAAGAGTATCTGGTGGTCAACCTTATCGAAAGCCTTGGTCATGCCAAAGTAGACTGTGCCCACCTGACCACGGTTGCGGACTGCAGGACCACTATGACCGAGGAAAGTAGCTGAGTTCGTCCCCACTGATCTGCCCCTGAGGAATCCGTGTTGCAAAGGTGAAATTTTTTTGTTTAAAATGTGAGTACCAAGCGTTCATACACCACCATCTCAAAAACCACTGAGAAGCCACAAAGAAGAGACACAGGGCGGAGATTATTGACATTACAAGGATTTCCTGACTTGAAGACTGGTATTACACTGAAACTTGCCACCGAGAAGGATAAACCCCATACTGTAAAGACAGATTAAATATATGTGTCAGGATAGGTATATAAATATTTCAGCACATCCTTTGATAATAAAATTAGGAATGTCATCCCAGCCAGTTCAAAGTTTTTGGTTTGAGCTTCCGTATCGAGCACATCACCTCATACTCGGTTACACTGTAGTATGCTAACGAGTCAGCAAAACCCTTAGATTCGAAATCATTAGGCATACTGTCACGTTCCGAAGAGCAAGAGCTAAAGTGATTAGCAAATGCTTTGCTCACTTCTTGTGGCTTGCATAAAATCTTATCGTCAATTTTTAACACAGAAGCGCTGACACTATCCTTACCTTGGGCCCGAGCATAATTCCAAAAGCAACTTGGTTCTTTTCTAAAATTGTTTTCCAAACAGCTGTGATAACGAGCTTTATCTCGAGAGTAAAGCTTGTTAACTATTGCTCTGCAGACTGAAAACCTCTGATACCAATATTCACAATTTGACTTTTTATAAGTTTGTGGTAATGCTGCTTTTTAAACATGACAATGACAAGTCCAGAAGGTCGGTCTTCATCTACACTAGGAAACAAGTCCAAAAGCGTGAGTATAAATAAAAACAAAAATGATTTTGTCTTAAGTGTATGACATCACGCGACACTGTTAGCGCGAACAAATTATTATCCGTTTTATTTTCTTGTTTTCTTTTTCTTTCTTGCAATTGAATCTACTGGTGTGGCGGAAAGTGGCCAATTTTAGAGTTTCGAAGAAAAAATTTTAAAACAAAAAACGGGACAAAATGTGCCATTCTCGTGTTCGCACTAAAAGTGCCTCGCAGTGCTTACGTTCGCAAACCGAAAGCCAAAAGAGCAAACCAAAAACGAAACTCGTTTCGAAAATCTCCAAACGCACCGAATGTCGTCTTCCCGCCAAGCGCCAACGGACGTGCCTGTCCATCGACGGATGAAGCAGCAACATTGGATGTTTTGGACACTTCCAAGCCCAGAGCCAACAGCAGGCAGCGTCCGTTCTCCACCCACCCACGCGTCCACCAACACGTCAACCAACACACATGGCATCCGAGACTAAAAGACACCGCTCCATGGTCCAATCAGCACCGGTTCTCCACACGTTTCCCAAAGATATCGAAGACTTGGAAAAAGCCCATTCGACGCCTGCCGACGGGTGCAGAAGACAGACGCTTGAAGCTGAACCACAGTCCTGCCGCAAGTGGATCTGAAGAGACGAACTGACTGCCTCACCGGCTCTCAAGACGTTTTCTACACGTTTCACCACAGATCGAAGACTTGGACAAGCCCGTTCGACGTCTGGTGGGTGCTGAAGAAGACACGTTGACGCTGAACCACAGTCCTGCCACGAGCGGATCTGAAGAGACGAGTGACTTGCCTCTTCGTTCCCTTGGTCGCCGCGAGATGACAAACCCGCGGCAGACTTCGCGGGAGTCCCGAAACCCCCGGAGTTTGAGTCAGCGCGCTAGATTCCCGGCGTCAGAAGCGATCGAAGACGCCGACGCCGCTCGCACGTGTGCTATACTTGTACGACGGACAGACGACTGCCTGCGCGCGCGCGCGCGTTCCCCTTTATTCTTTTTCTTTTTTCCCCGCTCTGTTTTCTGGCGCCAAACCGCCGCTATGCGGTCTCTCACCTACCAAGGACGCGTCTTTATGCCTCTCGTGGATGGCATGATCACATGATGACAACGCGGGAACGCTCGACACACTATAGTCGAAGGAGACGTCTACACCCTGCACACGTATAATAAGAGGAAGTACTCATCGTCTCGTGTGTCAAGCAGGGCGTCCATGGCAGCGGCTAGCCTCGGGCTGTGCCGCGCCGGTTTGGGCGCCACTTTCAACGCCTACCCGCTCGGTCCGGCCTGGGACGACTGCCGACGCGGACGACGTCACATTGGAACCTGAAAGAGAACGCAAGCAACAACTTGTCGATCCAAACATCCCCTGTCGCCCCAATAAGGTTCGAAAGGCCGGTCCACATACTTGCGTTTGGTTTTGACCAAGTGCGTTGTGCAGCCCTTATAGATCGCTTATGACGAGAGAGAACACTGGCATTATTTCATTTATTTGTTTCAACATACTCATCGATCCCTTACGGGACCAAGATAGGAGTAGGATACATAATTAAGGTTAACACGGTATGTGGAACACTTTACATTTGCGTAGATTTCCTTTTCTTTCTTTTTTCTTTTGTCATGGGCTTGAAAAATTTTTTATAATGTTATATAAAGGACCACTTCTCATAGATAGTATCTACATCTTATCTCGCAAATACTGCAGAACCTTCACTCTAGTTAAATGCACTTCCACGGGTACCTCATAGATGGTGCTGCACAACGCACGATGCTGCAACCAAACGCAGGTGTGTGGAGGTTTCAAGCGTTCCGCATTCGTTTATTGAAGATATCAAAACAATTGTGTTTGGGTGTATGTTTATACAGCCTGAAGTTAGTCGGGCTCAACTGGCGACTTGTCTCCAGCTGTACATGAGCAATTTAGCCATTGCAGTACAACCGCTAGCCTGGGGTCTTTAACGTGCACCACGCAGTAGTGATACACGACCGCACGAGCTTTCCCTCCACGTGCTCCGAATCTGGTCTGTGCCCACTCGGCCACCGATGTTCCCTCCGTACTCCGTGAAGCGACCGTCGATTCTGCAAGAGTCCCGGATGCGCGAGCTACGCGATCGTCCTCCGCTTCGTCTTCTTCCCAGACTTTGAAAACACGTTGTGAAAACACCGCTCGCGTTATAAAACAACGCGATTATACCGTATCCAGCTGCTACACATAACGTTGAATGGTCAAGGAACCTTCCGAGATCGTTCTATTTTAGTGTAGGATGTATATTTCACAAACGCAAAGCGAGAAACATGATCCGCCCGAAACTCGGCGCCTGCAAGGTCGCTTTCCCGCACGAAGGTCGGATTCAGCTCGGTGCACGTGAGCGCTTCTCCGCCAATACGGAGTTGGCTGCAAAAGGAAAAATAACGCGATACTCTGGCCTGTGCTCTGGCTCTGCAAGGTACCCCCCCTCTCTCTCTCTCTCACGCACACTCTCTGTGTGTGTGCTGTGTGTGTTGGGGGATCGGTGGCCGAGCGGGCTAGCGCACACCAGCTCAGAGCACGTGGAGCGAAAGCTCACGCTGCAGGACCAACTTATGCCCGTTTCTATCTGGAGGATCATCGTACCGGCGTGCGGTCGTGTATCTCTAGTACTGCGTGGTGCACGTTAATAGGAAGTATTCACTGGCGGCCATAGCTGTGTGCGCGACTGCTGAGCACGTGCTGATGGCGAGCTTCTACAGTTCTTTTGTAACGTGCATTCCGCACCCTCAAGATTGCCGGTCTTAGCAGCCTAGTAATGTGGGCTCGTTCTGAGCATGCGCTCTAGACAGCACCCACAAATATGGCGCCCAGTGAATGCTCCTTATAGACCCCAGGCTAGCGGTTTGTACTGCACTGGCTAAACTGCTCATCTACAGATTAGGTACCAGACGCCCACATGGGCTCACGAACTTCACTGCTGTATAAACATGCACACAACGCAATTGCAATTAGGTTGTAAAGTCTCGCTTTTCTTCGTTCCCCCGCACCGGACACGTGAACTATGTGGCTGAGGACGAGGGTGAAACGGAAAAGGTCTATAAATAGTTTGTAAGGGCTGCCGCAAATTCTTCCAAAATCTAGGCGGCTGAAAAGCGGCTCAAAAACAACCAGAAACAGATAAAAAAAAAGATAAATAGATGTTTGCGCCGAAACGACAGCGTCACAGCGTCATGTGACGTCATGGCGTTTTATTACGTATTGGTGTCACCTGCCATGACACTACAATGTCATGTGGCGTCGGAACGGCAGCGGATACCCGGACTAGAACATTTTTACGTTAAACCTAGCGGGAATCCTTTTTCCGCTAAAGGTCACGGTACTATGTGACACCACGATGCGACGTCGTGATGTCACGGCACGCGATCCAATCGCGTCAGGTGACGCCACACGGGTTAGAGATCAGCGTGACCGTGTGCAAGAGGGTGTGCAACGCCTCGGCTGCTGGAGGTTTCTTTGTTTTGTTTTTCCGCGCCGTACAGCTGGCAACGATGTTTCGAGGGGGGTCGACGACAGCAGGCCAGCTCCCGAGCGCTGGCGCCGCCGAGTCCCGTGTTTACCCAACTCGAAGAATGCGGGCCGGCCCGACACCGGGCTTCGACCGAGATAAAACAGATCCCTCCCCTCCTCACACACTCCTGAAACTCAATCATGCCGATGGAGAGACGACAGGAAGTGTCGGAGGGACCACTACGCGCATCGCGTACGCGGGGGCGGCCATGTTGAAAACACGGCCGTGGCGCCATCTCTCGGTGGGATGTCCCGGCACAGTCGCCGACAAAAGGAATCGTTGGAAGCGAATATACGTTCCACCTGAGAGCGAACCTTTTGCCTCTGATAGCACTTCCTCCACACGCCCTTGTCTCCACCGCAATCGTAGAACGTTCAAACTGAAAATCGGATCGTGTCGCAGACGAGCCCGTGCAGCCGCTTCGCCTTCTGGGTGACCTGCACCAGCACTGCAGCTTTGTTGCTAGCTTCGCATATTCTGTGTCGGTTCTGGCAACCAAAACGACTGCAACGACCGGGGACAACCGTGACAGATGGTGGCTCCACGAAGCTATACTTCTTCCTTGCTTGCCACGTTGTACACACGGCGAGCACCACTACTCCCCGGCGAGTTTGGCCTTGTTGTGGTGGCTTGGGTCGTTCTCGACACGACCGACACAACTGTGTGAACCAGACTTTGCGTGTCTAGAAGGTGTTGACCAGACCGAGTAGTGACTAGAGTTGATTCATAGTCAGTGACAGGTCAAGAACGAAGTGGAAGCTCCTCCCACCTCTTTCCACTTCAGCGGAGCGAACGGTGGAGAGGAGGTCGCCTCCTCTCCAGCGTTCGCACTACGAAAGTGGGAAGAGGTGGGAGGAGCTTCCACTCTCGTTCTTGACCTGTCACCGACTATAGAGTGACACTAGCGTTGACGGGTTGCGATTACGGGTGACGTAACGTAAGATACGACTGCGCAAAAACGAGAGAGAGAGAGAGAGAGAGAGAGAGAGAGAAAGAAAGACACGCGCGGAGGATGGGATAAAATATGCCAAACCAGGAACGAACGAACAGGAATGGGAGCGGCCTTTCGCCCCCTTACCATATACCCTCCAAACCTCCTCCCCACCCCCGCGGACGCGCAACAAGCGAGCGAGCAGGAGACAGCTGCCGAGCTCCCAGCCAGGCTTCTCCAACTGCCAACGATCCTCCGAAACAGAGGAGAGAAAAAATAAAGGGGGGTAGGGACCCGTCCGAAAATCCTCGCGCAGCGCCACTAGACCAGATGGCACATAACAACCGAAAGAGGGAGGGGGAAAGCAGAGTACAGCAAAACCGGTAACGGAACTTTTTATGTTTCCTTATCTTTTTTTTTTTATGATGGGAAGCGGTGAAGAGTACGTCCGAACGCAACGCAAGACGTATCCCGCTGTGACGCAAAGCGGCGGTTCCGGGTTCAGACGTCACTATAAGCGAAGTGGAACCGGGACCGAGACCGACGCGCGAACTTTGTCTCGATCTAAGGTCTCGTCCCGCCCCGCCCCCCACCGAATTCACGGCACTTTCTTGCGCGATGCCAACGCTTATACGAAAACGTTGTTCTATCGGGAATGTTGCACAACTTTCTTCGAACCCGAGATTGAACGGGTTCGACAACGTTCGGCTTCTTGGACAGTACGGTGACGGCGGTGCCCGACTTCCGACACAAATATTTCAAATTTTGGGAGAAAAAAAGTTGGAACAGTAGTTTTCTCTGCCGTACGTCAGCGAAACTTCAGTCAAACCTAAGTCAAACTTCTGTCGAACTTCAGCAAACTTCAGCCAAACTTGTATCGAACTTCAGTCAAACGTTGTGTCGAACTTCTGTCGAACTTAGCGTTAAAATTCGAAGAAGTCGAACCTCTGCGGTGACCGCACCAGTATACCGGGGTCCACTGCACCGTGTGCCCCTCCCCCTACACCAAAGCTGTACCAGGATTCACATGAGAGTTCCTAGAACCTCGGCTAGAACCATCGAGGAAGGAAGGATGGGAGAGGGTGGGAGAAGAGGGACACGACAAGACGTCAGAAAAAAGAAAACAAAAAAACACGCACATCGATGTGGACCGTTACCCGGGAAGAACAGCTGATGCGGCCACGGCAGGGTTCAGGGATCAGCGAGCGATGAGCCATCTCTCTCCACTCTCCTCCGCCGCCGCCATTACGAGCACAAAAAACGGGGGAAAGTCCGGGAGGTGCGTAACGCGAGCGTGCATTGTGATCGCACGCGTCTCGTCGCCATTGTGTTGTAAATCCCATTCCGCGTATACGACCGCATTAAGTCATTTTTAGTTATTCGCTTTATTATTATTCTTTTTTCCTCTTAAGGTTATTGTAAGGCATAGCCAACCGTGTACACGAGGGGGGTGGCGAGGACAACCGTCCCAACGGTCGACACCGCGGACTGGGTTTTATTTATTTTTCTCACGGGTCCGAACTTTTACTGTCTCTTATAGAGTACGAGAGAATGAGCGAAGGCTGCAGGAAGTTTTGCGTAGATCGTTTCCCCCGTTCGGCGACGCTCTCCGCGACACGCTGCGAGATCCAGAACAGAGCGACGAGCATGCACAGTAGCGGCGTCTCCGGTGCGGAGAACGCACCTCTGGGGGAGCAAAACGGTTTACGAAAACTCCCCGTAGGGAGTTTTAATAGAGAACGTTCCGACACCTCCGATAACGAATGCGACGCAGGCGCAAAGGCGTCGGCGGAATATCAGGTATCGTTGGCGGAACAGTCTACAGGGTTAGATGGAGAAAATGAAACACGGTTTTTCCGCCCACATAAATAAACGACTATACGCTTCGCAGAAAGCTAAAGCTCCGCCACAATGGGACGCTATGGCGGTGGTTATAAAATCCCAGCGTTCGAGCACGTGATGTTATACCCGGATCAAAATTAGGACACAAAAGAAAAAACGAAAGTTTTCTACGAGCCGACGTCCACCCGAGCATAATATCCATCGTACCTAAATTAGAGATAGTGAGCGCCTGAGGCAATTATGCCAGTGAAAAGCTGCCAGCAAGAAGGAAAACAATATCGTCTTTCTAACTGAGCATTTTTTATTTTCTTTATTGACATAATTGTTACACGCGTACGGAGTCTCACATTTCGGTTTTGTCAATATTAGCTAACATTCACCAAACCGAATTTTGAGGCTTTGAACTCCCGTAACAATTACTACGTCAAATTAAAAAAAAAAAAAATAAAGGCGGACGTTTGTTTATGGTAAATTTTAGCTTTTATTTTCCATATTTTGATTCAGGTATCCTCATCCTCGATGTCGTCGTCGTGCTTGCCGATATTTTTTTTTTTTTTTAAGGGGGGGGTGGGAGGCTCAATTCTACACTGCCAAACCTACACAATACATATTTAGTACCGTTACGACGAGCGCAACTCGGACGCAGTGCTTTGTTTTAACTTTTAATGGACAATACACAACTTTTTTTCGCCCTCCAATGATTGAGATCCGGCAACAAAAAAGATCATCAACTACCCCATCGACATTTTGTTTTCTTCCGCTGGCATGTGTCCGTCGTTTCGATATATTCGCTCTTTCTCGCGTGAGTTGAAACGTGGTGGCGCCACTGTGCAAACAACTTCCGGTTCTGAACTAGACGGCGGGTTTCGCAGTATCTGCGTCAACTACACACGCTAACTTCTCAAAATAAGCACTTATAGCACTGTCAGACTTCATTCCCTCTTATGACAAAAGAATGGTGAGTAAAAAAATTGGAAAATATACGTGAACAGGAAGTGTGCCGCGGGTACACAATAGATGGCGCCACTGAGTTTGTTGCCAAACAAAGAAGGGCGAATATCATCGCCCTTATTTGTTTGGCAACAAACTCAGTGGCGCCATCTATTGTGCAGGCCCGGCACAGTTCCTGCACACGTATATTTCCTCGTTTGTAAAAAGCGCAGTGGCACAGCTCGCAGACATTGCGCCCTTAAACCGACATTGTCAAAGTCGAGTCTGACACTCTCTTCGTTTTCAATTGGGGCTGGGCATTTGATCGATTAACCTACCAATTAATCAATTAATGCTTTCATCGCGATTAATTTTATAACCGGTTAATCGGCTAAATATTGACAAACAAACAAAAAGTAAAACTTCAGCGCTTTCACCACGGACACGTGAACGAGTGCACATGTAGGAAGGCAAACTTTAGGTGAAATTTTGACCTAAAGTAAACTGTAGGAGCGAGGTTTGTAACTCCAAACAAGCGGAGAAGTTTCACGTGTCCTGAGTTACTTCAACGACGTGCGAATGTCCGTTTAGCGCAGCAGAGCCTATTGCGAGCAATCAAAGGAGTTCGCCATTGATGAACCTCTGTGTGTGTGCGTGTGTGTGTGTGTGTTTGGTACGAAACCGAGTAATCGATTAGAGGGTGCCGAGTATACTCAGGTTACAAATTTTATTCGACGCCCAGCCCTAGTTCTGAATAATGAAATGTAGAATACATCATACTCATGCAAGACGTCATATAGTTAAGTATAGGCCGCATGTAAGCGATTTGGCGAGCGACGAGACAAGCGACTCGCTTCGCTGTCGCTCGGTCAGTCGCGCGACGAGGCAAACCGCGCGAAAGCGACGGGAGCAAGCGACCAAGGCGATGAGCGACGTTTTCCAGAAATCAAAAAACCGAGCGACGCGATGAGCGACAGTGAGAAATCTCCGTCGCAGACTCTCGTCGCTGTCGCTCGTCGTCGTCGCTAAATCCTTTGCATGCGGTTCAGCCTTCAGCGTATGGCCACTCGTCGAAGGTTCAACCACAGCTACGCTTTTGATCGCACACGTCACAAATAACAAAATGTAGCATAAAAAACAACAGGTCACGGATTTTGAATTGTCGTGACGTCATGCAGAAACCTTGGAGGGGATGAGCAGAGAGCGAACCCGCCATCTTCGCAATCTTTGCTCCCACAACAGCCCTCCTCCGTGGGAATGTCCACAACTTGGCGACCGTGGGGACAGTCATTCTCCATTGTGCCCGCGCCAACCGTTTGCACGCGCGCTCTTCGTAATGGATTAACGTTCGCAATGGATGGACGGCTCCACACGGCTGAACCCTACATATCGGGCGGCAGCTCACGCAACCTAGCCAGCAACTGTGTGTGTGTGTGTGTATGTGTGTGTGTGTGTGTGTGTGCGTGTGTGTGTGCGTGTGTGCGTGCGTGCGTGCGTGCGTGTGTGTGTGTGTGTGTGTGTGTGTTTTAATAACAACAGCAGTTTCAGAGGAGGCCACGCCACCCAGCGGTGTAGACGCGAAGGAGAGAAGCGCCTATCAAACTGTGCAGCGAAAAGTCGCAGCGGCCTGGCGGCCCAAGCGAGAAGCAGCTAAACTTAATTTAGTTCCCGATACCGGTATGGTCATGTGACGAAGCGATCCGCCGCAGCACTGCCATCTCACAAGTTGTTGGTCGTGCGGCACTTTCGAAGCTACAAGCGTCAAACTTGCAATTTCGGGAAAATGAAATAAAAAAAAGACTGGTTTGCGCACGAGCGTTTGCGGAACATCAAAAAAACAAAAACCCACTTTTCAAAGCCACGCGCCCGCGTTCGTCAAATAGATATACATCATAAAAAATATATAACTGACACGTAAATATAAAAAAATAATTGTGGGCGACAAGTAAAAAAAAAGAGACGCCGTAACGGTCCAGGGAGCCGGGAAGGATGTTTATAAAAACGAAAGGGGCCACGTTAATCAAACATAAAAAAAGGAAGAGGAGGCGAAAAGAAAATAAGAAATGGTAGAGGGTGGAGTGCGGGGGGGGGGCTGCAGAGAACGCGTTTCAAGAGCCAGTAGCGCACTCGCGCGACGCCCGCACATCTGCTGTGTCCCGCGACGAGAAAAAAAAAGGCTAAAAAAGGGGAAAGAGAAAAACCGAAAACAACGAAGGTTAACAATACGGACAAAAATTGGGTATAGAACCAGGTGACAACTCCCAGACCATCGATGGGAGGGTGGGAGGAGGGGGAGGAGGTTGATGAACAGGAGGGAAGAAAAGAGGGGAGGGGGGGGTCATTCTGAGCATGCAGTGATGTGATTGGTCCGATCATAATTTTAAAGCAGCAGGACAAGAACTTTTGAGCCTGACCAGGGTGCCTACAGTTTCCGCGGAAACATTACACTACCCAACCTATGCTTCGTTTTCGTTCATTCCCTCGCGAATACCATAGTTCGATGCGCCTACTGGCCTGTCCAACTAATAAACAATGCCTTCTTTGATTGCCTTGCCCTGTGCAGGAACCCGTTAACGTCCGTTGCGCGGCAGTTCGCTTCCTCAAAACACTCAACTACGAAACTTTTTAGTTGCACAAAAACACCGGACATGTAAACAAAACAAAACAAAGAAATAATAGCCAACCGTTACCTTTGTTAAAAAAACAAAACTACGCAGCGGTCACTTTTGAAAGCTGCTCTGGTTGCTGAAAGAAATAACATTGACACGTGTGAACTGTTATTTTATGTATGGAATAAGAGATAAGCCGATAGTATTCCGCCGAAATAACAGTAGAAAACAATTTTTAGTATAAAATTGGACGTTCCACTTAAGCCTTGAATACTGATAAGAAAACTGTCATTCTAAACTGTCACGACTTTTCTTCAAATAAACTTATTGAAACGTCTTTTTTATTTTTTTTTCATTTAACAAGCATAAAAATTAACTTTCACAAACCTCTATGTCAGGCAATGAAGGGGCGAGATCAATTATTTTCACAAACCTAGCGGGCCGAGTGCGAAACTTTGCTTCTTTCATACGGCCGCATTTTCACGTATACTGGCGAGGCTCGGTTAACACTTGACTTCCTTTATTTGAGGCAACAACAAATCATACAGAAAAATAGGGAAAATGCATAGCAATACATAGCATTTTTAGTATTATAAGCTCACAGTAACGTTTATGGTGATAAAAGAAACAGTGATCTGAAGTGAGGTTAACATTCCTCTTAAAATTATATTTTTTTTATCTTATCACAATTTTGGAAGACTTGTTTCTATTTTGAGCCTTCATCCACAAGTGGAAGGATTGAATGTTTTTCACAAGACAAAAAATTTTCACTCTTTTTTTTTACTGCGTCACGGTATTGGGCGAGACATGCTGCTGTCACGTTTCGGGGCCACTACACGAGAAAAATCATCACCACTTGCAATGTTTCCTATTTCTGACGACCTGAGGTTGTGCAAGGAGGCTTGGTGCTTGAGGACTCTCCCAGCGCCATTACACGCACTTCTGCTGTGTCCCGTAGCTTAAAAATCAACTTGGTCCCCTCTTGTCTCTTTCGCCACTCGTGCAGCTAGAAATCCATTTTTGAAATGACTAGCCTCCCGGTCAGAGATGTGGACAAGTTTTGTAAATATCGAAATGTTTTCTTCCAGCCACTCTTCAACTGTGCGCACAGCGAACAGTGCGTGTACTGCATTGTGCACGATGTCGTCGCTGCCGACACCGAAGCTGTAGATTTCGCGCTCCATTGTAGCGACGCAGGTGAAGATAGACACGATTTGGTTGTTCCAATGAAAGCATTGTACCGCTCGCGGAAGAACGACGCTCCAGTTTTCCGCAAAATCAAAATGCAATACGATGGTACGAACCTTGAGGTGCGACTTTTTCAAGCTTGTAGCAAGCCACTGAGCGCGTCCGGATGAATCAGCGGGGGAGGTACTTTGTTACGGACTTTCTGAGCTCATTGCCAAATCCGTTACTTCCCATTTGTTTCTTTGGCAGTTGGCTAGATTCCCACAAAGCTACTTCGATTTATTCGTCTTCCTTCATTGGTAACGATTTCAAGGTCAAACCATCTCTTTTGGACACACCTTACAGGTCAACAAAACGCACTCCTCAGTTGGGTTAGCACAGAGGCAGTTTCTTATTGTCTTCAAGACTGAAGTGTTGGTCGCCCACGTTTATTACTGCTGCCAGGCAAAGAGTATAGTTCCTCCCTCTCTCGGTTATAGTTAACTGTGTCTGACAAACTGAGACGAGACACCTGATATGTGGACAGCATAGAACCTGCCAGCGAAGCGAAACCAGAGGAAAGGCTGCTAATGTTCATAGTGACCTTGTCTGTGCTAAATAAACAATCACGACAGCTATCTAAAAAGAGGACGCGACACTCATGGAGTTAAAAAGGGTGGCGGCATGCTGTATGTCCCGCTCGGCCCGTGGATTGCCCTTTCGTTCCCACTTTCCGTCGAAGAAAAATAGACAATGCAGCTTACGAGAACCTTGATAATACTTATATCTCAACAAGAAAAACAAATAAATAAAGAGGTTAAATTAGGGAAGACGCGCACATAGCAGAAAAGAGAAAGCAAGCGCCGGAGCCGCGTGATGCTATCCGAACTGACAGTTTCCCTCATATCATTCTACGAGATTTGAAACGTACGTTTGATTTCGCAAGCATAGAAGTGTCAATAGTAGAGACGGAGATTGGGAGATTTCAACAAGCCTAGCTTAGCTAACGTGTAAAGGAAGCTGTTTGAAGAAAGAAAAAATTATGCTGCTTATTGACGTGTTGTCGGCGGGCCGTCGCTTCGAGATGCCTTTCCCCACAAGTGATCTAATAACTCACGGAAAACCTTTAAAACGTCCTATATATGTTTAGCTTTTCTCCTCGTGTTTAGTGTTGTTTCTTTTATATAAACTATACTTGAATTAACAATATTATAATTTTTAAATACACTTCGATACAAGCTTTGATTTTATATGTTTATTACGACTTAAATAATTGTACATCGAAAGCTATAGCTCGATTCAAACTTGGCCCATTATTGTGAAAGGTTCAAGAATTTTTATTTTATAAAATAAAATTAAAAAACACACTTCTACTTAACTTTAACCCTTCTATATAAAGTATTGAAGCAGTAAAACAAAAGTTATCATTGCTGCGAAAAAGATAATTTAAACGCTGCGAGACTTCAAAATGTGCCACCAGTGAAAACTGGAAAAATCGCAAGACCTACCTTCTGCCCTTTCAAAGCCCAAAACTCAAGAACAAAAAAAAAAAACGTTTCCGTAGTTCTAATTTGCAGTTTTCTTCTAGTCACATACTTTACATATACTTTTTTTTCAATAATATTTTGGGAACCCATCATTTTTCCTTGTACGATTTGAGATGAAATCACCCATATACACCAGATGCTTCGGCAAAGAATGACAAAATTTCCTAAAACTAGTGTGTTCGGGGTAAATAGATCATTTTCTCGGTACCGCGAAACTCGTGGTGGCGGACGTCAGAAAATGCACTATACTTATATGGTTCGCTAGATAATGACTAAAAAATGACTGAAAAAAATGACAATTAACGTTTTAATCAGTGAAGATAGACATGGTTTCAACTAGGAACTTCCTGAACGTCATCGGAAACCACTAAATCAGTAATTTTCAGAAAGAATTTGAGCGCGTGAGAAGCGTAGCAGTGCGCTAAAGTTACCACTCGTGGAGCAGGTACAAGGCTAGCGGTTGCGATAAGGCGCCCGCGCGATTTTTTTCGTCTCTTATCAGAGCCTTAGCCTTGTAGTTGGCGCTTGTCCTTGTCGTACGTGTCTTTTTTTCGTCCTGTTTCAGTTCGCGCCTTTGAACCTTTTACTGCAGGGCAGAGTTTTCACATAAACATATATCCAATTCTTCTCTTTTTTTTTTTCTAATTTTTGACACGTGCGCAATGCTTACGAGTCATCCCACTCTGGAGGATGCTCTTCTCCTCAGTACGCGGCAGCGCTGCGGCAAAGCGATATACGCAAAATCGCAGTGTGTGCTTCACGGGCACCGCTTCTACCGCAGTGCATTAATGCACAAGGAGAAGCGCTCTTAACGGAGCTAATTAAACCGCCCGAATACACATATCGGGGGTCTCAAACTCACAAGTTCACTCATACCAAATTAGTAGCAATGCCCGCAAAGTACACATCTTATGTTGCAACTCGAAAAGGTGAGCTCAACTCGGTCAGCTTTCTTCCACTGCACCAAACAGGTTTCTTTGTCCGGTTTCTTTTATAGTGTGAAAGGAAGAGAGAGATGATACGAATATGTTCGCCTTCCACAATATTGCAGTATTCACAAAGGGCAAAATCCGAGTGTTTAACTCCCATGCAGCTGATCATCTGATTGAAAAGGGTGTACTCATTCAGTTGTTTTCAATACCAAGTGTACCAGACATGGTAGTCCCTTTTAACGTTTAGAGCGGCCATAACACAAAAATGCTAAAACAAAAATAAAACATAAAAAGAAATAGCTATGGCTTTAAACAGCAAGCTGAACCCGATTGTGCAAACTCACATGTGACTAAAATTACAAAAAAAAAAAAAGCCCATTCAATTTGAACTGTATGCCTTGTAGCTGGGGAAAAATGCAACACAAGCGCACAAGGAATAATGCCATGTGGGTAGGAAAGCACATGAAACAGACAGTTTTCCCGATTGCACCCAGCAGGAAGTTCTGTTAATTCAACACTTGCCAAAGCAGGCAGTGAATACGCAACCTGCAAATCAGGTATGTCTCAGGTACAAAACACTTCTGCCCCTAATAAAAAAAAAGCATTTGCACTGTCCCTCCACCCCTTTTAAATCCAGCTAATGTTGTCTCTTTGTCGAGTCAGGTGTCGTATGCTGTCAAGAAATCTTATTGACCAGACAGAAACTTACGCAGTATGAACATTACAATGTGCTGAGACTTCTTATTCGACTATGTTTTGATTACACGCAGACACAATGATTAGTGTGTGTGTGTGGGGGGGGGGGGGGAGTGTTGAGATACGGGAAAGGGGGTAAATGCCCATGCGTACTATAATGATTAGTGTGTCTGCATGTGCGCATGCAGGGGGGAGGGAGGTTGATGATGACATGGTGAAAGCATTGGGATCAGAGGTGGAAACCTGCAAGAACAGAGCTGCAGATGAGATAGTTGGTTGGGTGTATGCAGAAAGTTGGAATTCATGAAGTCAGGGCTGTCCTAAAAGACCTCGCAGAAATGACAAAAGACGAGAAATTAAGTGAGGAACATAAAATGTGACCTGGCACGAGTCTCGATGCAAGACTGCTCACTCCGTTTCAGCATAACTTGGCAGAGTGCGAAAGCTACACCTCCTGTGAGCCAATTGGAGCAACGGAGCGAACCATGTGACAGCTTTTGACACATGAGCAGTGCACTCCAGGGGTATGTTGGCACATGCATCACTCCAATGTGACAGCCATGTCCCATTAATGTGCACCACCTCTGTTTTCCTCAAATCCCATAATGCAAGTTGTCTATAATATTGAGACGAAAATGCATGAATTTACACAATTCATTCTCGGAACTTTTGTATGTATAGCCAGCTGCCCACATTAACGGTGTCCACATTAACAAAACGTGACCGTATTCGCCTGCTGGGGTCGTTGCTTTTGGCACTTGCCAAATTATGCTGAAATAAAGCACAGCCACCTTGTTTCATTCGACAAGATTGCTCAGGCCGCCTGGTTCCAAACGATCAAAAAACTGCAGCCTATGAGCTGAGATGCATGAATACTTCCAGGATCGACTTACAAAGGGCAGAGGTTCTAAGCAGTGTCCTTCATAACCAAAGAGTCTCGAACTAAATGCTGTACAGCCAAGACAAGAAAGTTTGGAACACAGAGCCGACGAGGCACTGCAGAAACAAAAGAAATGCTCTTAAAACAAGATCAAACGCCTAGGTCGGCTTTGGACGTAAGCGTCGCAGACGACAAAATACTGAGACGGAACCCACAGGTGCTCCCAATGTGGCATTAATCTCTCAGAACCCGTTAAATAATAGCAACATGTGGGAGAAATTACATACAACAATACCCAAGGAACAAGTTACAGTGGAATCTCATTAATTTCAACCCCAGGGGACCAAAACTTTGCTTGAATGATGCAAAGTTTGAATTACCGGGAGCTTCCTCCCTAGAAACACATAAAACGGGACCCACATGTTAGATTCGAATTATCGCACAAGTTTGAATTAAGAGGGTTTGTATCTAGCGAGATGCATCTCTCTCCGTATACGCTGCATGGATGCCATTCCTCTCTGCGTTAAGAACTACCCACTTGCAGACCAATCAGCTGCCTTTCTTTCATCACCTGACCATGCTCTCTACGCGTGGATAAAGATAGACGTATGACAGTTCCGACATGCACGTGGCTCCCACTGCACTGTCAGCTTAGGGGTGAACAGAGTACAGAGCGTCACCTCCTTGGTTCTGCAGCTTTCCGCTTCTGCGCCAAGAAATGTGGCGCGCAAGTTAAATGTGAAGCCAACATACACTCTTGCTATGTCGACACATCAGCCACAATTAGATACGCCAACTCTTTTCTCTGCCTATTTGAAAAAAACTCCTTAACTAAATTGTTAAAAGAAAGAAATTATCTAGAAACATCCATAATTTTAACAATGGTGTACTACTGCAGATGGTGGTGACCTTTCACAAGTCCACAAAGAAACAACTAAGTTCCTACCTTGAGGTGGAAGGACAAAACAGGCATATGTATGATTCTTAGCCAACTCTTAGAACTAGCACACGGTCGCCGCAAGTTCTTAACGAAAATAAATAAAAGTTCACGTAAATCGTTATTGAACACGTTCTCTGTCATGTTTTATGGACCAAGAACCAGAGGATTTGTCAAGTAGAGAGTGACAAGGACTATTCTGAGATGATACTCAAAGTTAGGGCCACACTATAAAACTTACTAGGACGAAAAGAGACCACACAAAGACATGAAGGACAACTGCAGCGCAATCACATTCTCTTGAGCTTTAGAAATCTCGTATTTATCTGGCTATTATAAAATTCAGAGGTCTCAAAGGTCTTCAAGGGGCCAGCACACATGAAGAGAGTACCAGTATTTCCCTCACTATACCTCACAGCCAGGTGTCTAGGCCACATAAGTAAATTTCTGCCAAAGAGAGATTTTCCCTAGACAGTCTCCTGCTCAGCGCATCATCCGTACATAAATAGATCTCATACACAGCACACTCTTGAGAAATGCCTGCCTTATTAGCATACAAAGAAGCTTGTATAAAATAAATCATTATCAACGTAATCTGCAATTCACATTATCCGTCACATCTCATAATTAACCATCTTGGAAAAAAACTAATTCCTGCATAGTCCGCATTAGGTACAGTCCGCACTGCGTAAAATTTCAACTTTTGAGCGTGCTGCCGACTGAGGTCAAAAGATATGGCGCCACATATTTCCGTGTTTCATGACGCTTGGGTCAAAGTTATCGTCGACGTCGACACGGCAATCGAGCAAAACACTCTTACGTAGGCAGTCCGATGGCCAAAAGCAGAAAACGGTCCTTACGCCATGGCTCCGACGACGACGACGCATAACAGCATGTTGTCGCATTCGACAGTCCAGGGTCGTTTCTGACGCCACCAAGGGCTAAATATGCATCGGCCTGCGTGCCCTTTGTAATCCACTTGGGGTCACAAAAGAATTCAGTGACCCAGAGAAAGCTGCAGAGAACACCGTACTGAAAAGAAAACCGAAAGCAGACAAGAAAAAAGATGCAGCCGCACAAACCAACGGACAAGGACGGTTGCCAATAAGAGAAACCTAACCCAAGATTATGAAAGGAAGACAACAGGTGTTCGACCACGATCCCCGACAAAAGAGCAGGGAGGCAGACAAATTCGCGGAGTGCGGATGGTTACGAAACGGCATTACAGGTTGCCCCGGAAAGAGAGATGGCAGAAAACCTTGTGCAAGGAGGTATGATTTTGGCTTGAAGGCCAATCTGCTCGAACGTTCATCTCGAAAAGCTTTCTCAAGTTCCTGCTTTATGTTTTCCCATCTACAAGCAGCGTGTCGAAGGGACAGTTTTGACCGTATTGTGCATAAGGAAAAACGGGAATTTTAGGCCTACATTTTTTTCTTACGACGTACACTCGTGACATTTGATTATGATAGATGCACCATTTAGAGACACCTTGGCAACAAGTTTCATTGCACTGAGTTCGTCAGCAAAAGCACCCTAATCTGGCTGTCTTTGTGGAGCCGAAATTCTGACATCTGTTTGAGCAGATCATTCTGCTGAAACAGATGTCAGAACTTGATTTGCATGGAAACCAGCAGCCCTTTCGTGTCACCTGTGAATAGAAAGGTGACGAGACAAACTGTGTACCCTTTGAAGTTCCTAAACTTGGGGAAACTGTGTGCAGGAGCCAGATGCACGCGGCAACTGTGGATATAAGTGATAGAGGTGCTTTGGCAGGAACCAGTCGTTGCGAAGTGTGACATCGCAACACAAGAGGTGGGTGAAAATGATGCAGATGTGTAGCAGCATCAGCAGCCTTTTGCATCCTCCAAGCTTATACCAATGTTTACCAGGCATTCCAAGCTGTTGTCAGAGTTAACATGAAGTGCAGATTCAAGCTCAAAGCTGACACCAACTTGGGTATCTCCAGTGTCCTTGGTTGGAAAAATGTTCTTAGCAATAGAAACAAAAACTGCACCCCGATCCCCTATCACTGCCTCCGATCCCTAGACAGCTCTTTGGAGTTACTGCAGAGAGTAGTCTTCAAAATCGACTTTGGGGTTGTAAATTTTCTCAAGAAATGTTTATAAATGTCTTCCTGATTATTGCTGCAACAGCACTAGAATCCGTCCATGGGATGACGGCACACTGGCAGCTAACCGGAACTTGTCGAAACCTCATTGTGCAATGCACTCCACGAAAGCACAAAGTCCGAAGTGTGCGCATGGGCGGAAAACTCGGGTCCGACCTCAAATAGTTGCCAGAGTGGTACAACAATATCTGAGCTTGGATCTCCGCACGTGTCACACAGCAGTGCATGCTAGAATGGACGCTGGCACACACAGCTTGTAATTTGTCTATTTAAAACATCAAATGAAGATCAAATGGGCTATGTGGGTTGGACCTATAAATTCAGTTATCAAAAGACATGAATTGTTAGATTTTCAATTCGAAGAAAAGTGTGTGTATGGGTCAGCGTTATATGCCAAATAAAGAAATGTTGGTACCTTGCACGAATAATCATTATTTCTCAAGTATACCTTCAAGAGTAAAGCTATGCTTGTTGGTTTTATGGGCTAACGAGGTTTGGTACATGTGCAATTTGTTAACTTAAAACATAAGAGACACGTACTTAAACCGATTCCTAGATTGTCTTATCAGTATAAAGCTATTGAGAATTCTTCCGAAAGTACGTTGAAATAATTGGAATTCTTGAAAAAAAATTGTTTATGCCGCTTCTTACCAAAACATGAAAACAAAATTACTCACTATCATTTATTCATGACAAAAAACATTATTAAAGTAGGTTACAGCAGCATCACTCTCACACACTGGTTAACATTTTTTGTTTAACCTAACATTAAGAAGAACTGCTTTTGTTTGGGCCTGTCTGCGGCGTAAGTGCGCCGGATGTTTTGATTCAGTCTTTACGGCATTCCGTTTTTTTTTCGTTCTTTACTTGCTGTCGACGTCGTCGTCAGGGCCAAAAGGCATGCTGTGACGGCATGCGGGGAGTGCCATGGTGCGTGCCACGTCATGCGGAGACCGCTGAAGGCCGGGTGCCGCCTTGTGCGGACACTACATTACTGCGGCAGGTCGATCGGAACTTCGAGACATTATATGCGCTGTTGACTCCACCTCAGCCAGATCGCCTCGTAAGCGCCTATGAAGTTTCTCTGAAGAGTGAGTCGCAATGCTCCAACTGGCTACTGCAGACGCCAAAAAAGAAGGGAAATACATTTTGCCAGACACTATTCGAGACGTTTCTGGAACTCTTTATTCTATTTTACAACTATTTACAACAAGGTTGTTGGTTGGGCTTGGAAAACATCTTTGACCGTGCCTGAAGTGTTAGGATCGCACTGCATGATTCTTGGCTTCACGTCATCCTTGGTGTCGTCTTGAAGGCGGTTGGCGCTTGAACCCCGCCTCTTGAGCTGAGTTCATTGTGCTGAGGGACAACGTGGCAGGCCGCTGAGACCACCGAGTTCTATCTGGCTCGCGCGTCCGCTCACGAGACTCCTCTCGTCAGTCAACGTCGAAGTGCGCCTCACGCACGCGGTAAAACAAGATGCCGTCTAAGACAGCATCCCCTCCATTAGGTTCATCTGCTCTACCAGGTTTCTGGCGCCGTCAACCGCCGATAGAAGCTGGGACGGCTTTGTCTTCACTGCGTCGAGACTGCTTCTCGGTGAAACCGTACCTTGACCAGGTGGCCCTGGGTGTACTGTGAGTCGCCGGTGGTGCCGTTGGTGCTGGCCGTGGATTTGAACTCGTCCATGTGCCGCTTGCTCTTTTGCTGACGTCATTGGATCAGACCAATATGCTCAAACCGGTTGTTCTCTTTAACTGGTTCGGAAGCCAGGTTTCCCCTTCACCGAAGTTGCGCCCGGGCTGAGTCGCACATGGGCCAAGCTTGCTTGCAGCATCTTCCTCACGATCCAGAGAGGAAAAGAGACCGATGTCGGGAGGCAGGTATCCAGGAGGGAACGGATTTAGTGGCCTCTGAGGCCGCTGGGACAGAGATCTTGCGTTGCCCAGTAAGCGGCGTCTTACGGTCGGTCGAATAGCAGCTTTGACGCGGTACGCGACCAACTACTGAGTGTCAAGTTTTCTAAAGACGCTGCGACGGTGTACGCGCTCTCCGTGCGGCCGATCTCGGTTAGTGGGTGGTGGCGGTTGTACTCAGCGCCGAAGCACGTTGTTTGACAAGAACGTGGCAAGTGGTCTGGATGCAAACGCTCGAGTGCCATTGTCACTCACGATGGTTCTTGGTATGCCAAAACCGGCTGAGAATCTATCGTAGTGCGGTGATTAGGGACTCGGTGGTGGCATGTTGTGCATATCGATTGCCTCTATCCACTTCTGGAGTGTGGATCCTTCTGCAGCCAATATCTTCGCACCGCTTACTGGTCCGGCGAAATCCAGGTGAGCACGTGACCAGTTCTCCTGAGTCACTGGCCAATTAACAGGAGTCTTCGCCGGCGGCATCAGCCTTGCTTGTACACCCAGGTGTCGCAACTGCTCGCCAGACATTCGACATCGCCTGGGTCAAGTCGAGGCCACCACACGATTGTACGCGCGACAAGCGGCCCGCTGATGAGGGCACCCTGGTGCGTCTCGTGCAGAAGGTGCAGCATCTGGTCTCGTGCACACTCAGGAAGGACGACTCGGTGGCACCAGTTAATAAGAATCCTGGACCACGCAGTCTCCTCTGGCCTCCTCGTAAAATACGCTTGCTTTCGCTGAATCAGGCGCTTTCCTTTCCCGTATTTGCAGCACTGGAGGCGAAGGACTCGCTAGTACGTTAGTCCTCATCGCTTCAGAGTCAGTTGGCGGAAGCACTTATGACAAAAGATGAGTGTTGTCGAGATATTGAAGTGAATGAACATATTCGGGTCGCTTCCTCGGGAGTCTCTAGTGGAGGTCAACTGGCGAGCGTCGGCGTTTTGGTTGTCTGGCCCAGGCTTGTCCTCGATCTTGCAGTTATTCAGCTCCAAGCTGACAAGGACCAGTGCTGGATCCTGAAGCCGCGACCACTGACTGGTGCCGGGCGGTCCTCACGAGACAGTCCAACGAGGCTTGCAGGGATCTGTTACTAAATAAATTATCGACCAAGCAGATAGCCACGGGAACCTCCAGACACTCCGAACACCAACGCCAATGCTTCACGCTCGGGCTGGAGAATAGCTTTCTCTCGGCCTTCAACAGTCTTCGGGATCGGAATCCGACGGCATTGTGGCAATGTTTCGAACGCAATGCGAGGAAGCTCCGCTTCCAATCCGCGGCACGCGACGCGTCGCACACCAGGCGCAACGGCTTAGTCAGGTCGAAGTGAGTGAGAATCTTTGCTTGCCGCGGTCGCCTTGCTGGACTTCCCTTGAACGCCTTTTACTGTTCCGGACCCCAGATCCAACAGCCCACTCCAGCAATCACAGCAGGTCGTAGAGTGCGCAGCGAGAAAGGTGGCCATGTTCAGGAAGAAACTTACTATATTAGGGAGTTTTAGCGAGTCGCTCTTTTCAAGCACACGGTTCCGAAATCACGAACGATTTGTGACTGGGGCCGTTGCGGTGGGGCCGCAATGCGAAATTTGACATACCTGAAGCGAATCGGGGAAAGGCGCTGACCGTGTAAACGATGATGCTGATAGTGCTTGTACCGGCGGCGCCATCTTCTGGTGGGCATGTGAAACATTCTGCAACGTGCAAATCCGTGGCAAACACCGTGGTGGCGGGGTGGCGGCTCGTGTTTCCGGCGTTGCGACTGATGTACAACAAGACGGCCGATGCAACATTTTCCGGTCGGAATTTCAAGAACTGCGAAGCTAGATGGAGCGAAAAGTATGCTGGACGACCGTAAAGGTATGTGTGTGTCTCGACAAGTACCCTGAACGGGAACGGATCGTTCACGTTGTGCGCCGCTCGAACCAAATCATTTCGTCTTGCCTCGCGGTCGCCACGGCAGCTGGTCTGCCTGCAGATCGACAAAAATGTGGCCTTTGGCGCGCGTTGTTTACAGCATTCGCGGATCGCTTGTTCCATGGCGAGTCAGTCCGAGACGATTTGGTTCCAACCTCTCCATCAATGAAGCAGACCAACAGGACGGCAAATCTCCTCCCGCTGTCCTGCTTCCACCGCTCACGCTGGGCTGGCGAAGGCAGATCGCCGAACCGACCACCATCTTTGTTTTTGCCTTCGGAGTCGTGAACGATGCTGGCCATGCGTCCGGTGACGACTCCAGCGGCTGGAATGTGGAGAAACAGGACGAGAAGGCCTCCCGACGCCCCGAACGACTCGCGCGCGCATGCGCAGTGGCGTCGCCGATGCGTTGGAGGGCCCGAACCGTTCGATGTGTGAAACGACCTGCTAAAAAAACTCCCTAGTATGTGAGAAGACCGATTTACGAACGTAGTTCGCTTACGTTCTTGGGACTTGGAGCCTGCATCACAGCATCCAGGCTCTTCTCAAGAGGCTGCAGTCTGTCACTACTGATCTTCTGTCCCAGGTAGCAAACTTCCGGCATCCGAAAGGTACACTTGTCCTTTCTTAACTTGACACCACTTTTTCGGAAAGCGCTGCGAGAATCGTCTTGATGCCCTTTCCACATTATTACTTTTTCTGCCACCAGGACGTCATCAAAATATGCTTGAACGCCTGGGATGCCCTTCAACATGGTCTCAACGGCACACTCAAAAAAAGCTGGCACAGAAGACATCCCCAACGGCAGACGGTTGTAGCAAAACAGTCCTCGATGGGTATTGATTTTTATCCTCTTCGTCCGGGGGAATCTGATTGTCAAGCGTTGCGAAGATTTAACATGATGTACACCTCTCCCTAGTTGAGAGCTGCAAAGATGTCATTAATCACAAGTAGCGGATATTGCTCTGTAACGGATGTCGCGTTCACGGTTAGCTTGTAATTAGCGCAAATCCTGATTGACACGTCCTCCTTCGCAACCGGCACGATCGGGATTGCCCACTCTGAATATGCCACTGGAGACAGAAACGGTCCTGGCCGGGAAGTGCAGTTATCGACGCTGTGACAGTTTTGTCGGTATAAGAAACAGGAAGCGTGAGCTTACTCAGCAATAGGCAGTGGCCCCAAGTAGCAAGACAATATCAGGTTGACTTCTCGAGTCTAGGCCATCTCTTACTGTGCTTGTTGTAGACGTCCCAGGATGTCGCGCACACGGGTGATCCCGTGACGATCTCCATGATGAGGTCGACTCCGCCCCAACAGAACTTGCATCAAACTGGACGGATGATCTTGTTTTCCTCGATCGGATTCTGGACAGCAGCTGCGACGAAAACGCTATGTCACCGTCCTCAGCTGAGTTCTCGGTTTGTGCGAACGTCCTCTGTTGTCGCTCGCCTTTGGAGCGACATAATTTTGCGATGTGTTCCTTCTCTCCGCACTGGAAACGATTGGTGATTGAACGTGCAAGGCCATCTGAAAGGTTCTTTGTGGCCGCACCGTTCGCACGCTAGCGAATGTCCACGTTCTTTCTTGCTGTGCTGCCCTGGCGGTCCCGGTCGTTGCTTACCCTCCAGCTTACGCAATTCCGGCTCTGTTATCAACCAAGACTCCGGAGCCGACGAGACAATATGGAGACGTGTAGCGGTTTCAGAACACAGCAGTCTTCTTCTTTATTTTTCACGCGGCTCCTTCTGTCGCGAGGACCCACTCCGTAAATATGAAAGATCTCGCGACATCGACTAGTACATAACATTCCTTTCCCCTTAACATTGAAAGCGCTGTACCGGCTTCCGAACGCGAGTGGAGCGTCGTTGGGGTGCACTTTCACAGACTTCACTCGAGGTCTCCGGTGGTTGTTGTGGGCTGCAATCACCATGAACCTTCGACTTGGTTGATGGGCCTGGTGACGACCATGGAGGAGCCGGCATGACCTCGTTGTTGTCTGGCGGCCGTTTACGTAGTTGGTCCGCATGGCGTGTTATCACTTTGGACGGAGTTTCGACGGTTGCCATGCGTGCTCCCGTTGTCGCCGTGACTTTTCCAGGAATCCACTTGTTTCCTGTCCCATAGTTTCTGGCGTACACCGGGTCCCCAGGTTGGATCGTCCAGTCTGTGTCTTGTGCAGATGCTGTGGAGTGTGATGGGAAACATGTGTCAAGTCGCGAGCGAATTTGATATCCTAGCAGCAGTTCAGATGGTGACTTTCCCGAGCTTGATGGTGTCCGTCTATAATTAAAAAGAAGCCTTGCCAGGCCGGTTGTAATGTCGTCGTTTTGTATTTTCTTCAACCCATCTTTTATAGTTCTTACCGCGCGTTCCGCCAGACCATTTGACTGTGGGTGAAATGGTGCGGTCCTGATGTGCGTTATGTTGTTTTTCGACGTGAACTTCAAGAACTCGGCACTGGTGAAAGGTGTACCATTATCCGAGACCAAAGTGCGGGGTATCCCGAAGTGGCTAAACACATCTCGCAAACACGACACAGTATTTGCGCTTGTGGCCTGTTTCATAGGAACGGCCTCGATCCACTTACTGTGTGCGTCGACCACTACCAAGATCATTTTTTCTCTAAAAGGGCCTAGAAAATCAACATGTACTCTGGACCAGTTTTCGTGTGTTTCGGGCCAGTTAACTGGTGCCTTTGACGCTGGCATGGGCAACATTTTGACACAGGCGTCACACGTCGCTGACGTGTGCTCTATTTCCTTGTCCAGTCCAGGCCACCAAAATTGAGATCTTGCTATCGCTTTCATAGCCGACGCTCCCTGATGACTCTCGTGAAGGAGTTGTAGGAGGCGCCCCTAGCCTCCCTAGGCACAATGACGCGGTGGCCCCAGTATACCAGGTCGTGTGCCACCGACAGTTCTAGTGGCCTTCCGTAAAACGGTTGGAGGTTCGAGTCTAGGCTCTTCTCACATTTGGGCCATACTGTTATAAACCAAGACTCCGGAGCCGACGAGACAATATGGAGACGTTCTAGTGGTTTCAGAACACAGCAGTCCTCTTCTTTATTTTTCACGCGGCTCCTTCTGTCGCGAGGACCCATTCCGTAAATATCCGTAAATATGAAAGATCTCGCGACATCGACTAGTATATAAGAGGCCCTGACTTCACGTCTGAAGGCTTCATGAGCTTGACACCTTGTATCGCGGTCTCCGCCGCCAGCACGATGTTCCCCGTTTCCTGCAACGTCAACTTGGGCCTGGCAAGCAGTGCCTTGCGAACGTCGACACTTTGAATTCACACACTATCTTGATCGTAGCATGCGGTCTAACATCTCGCCGAAAATGCATTTATCGGCCAACTGCCGAAGTTCCACGATGAACTATTGAAATGACTCACCCTCTTTCTGAACCCTCGTGAAAAGTGTGAAGCTTTCAGGCTATATCGTTCCGGCCTCGGCGCGTAAATTTCTTCGACAATTTCAATTGCTTGAGCGTAGGTTAACTATTTAACCCTCATCGGCGAGCAAACGCCCAATCAAGACGTCGATTGCTCCTGAGCCCAGTGCCGAAACGAGAAGGCGCTCTCTTTTTTTCATCGATCGCGATGCCGTTTCTCTCGGAAGTGGGACTCAGTGCGGATAATATACGAAGTCCACTTATCTTTCATGTCGTCATACTATGGTACTTGGTACGTCATCGCGGCAGACTCGGAGTTGCGTGCGGTTGATTTAGAGGGGGTTCGGCAACTAGTCGTCATTGCTGGACATTACTCGAGACGTTGCTGAAGCTCTTTAACCTATCTACAACTCGTCGCCATTGGGGACATTACTCGGGACGTTGCTGAAGCTGTTTAATCTATGTACAACTCGTCGCCATTGATGGACATTACTGTGAAGGACGTTGCTGAAGCCCTTTATCATGGGGTGCAACTCGTCGCCATTAATGGACATTTCTCAAGACGTTGCTGAAGTCTCACGAACCTATAGAAGTGCAACTCGTCGCCATTGATGGACATTTTCTCAAGACGTTGCTGGCGCTCTTTAACCTATAGATGCAACTCGTCGCCATTAATGGACATTACTCAAGACGTTGCTGTTGAAGCTCTTACCAATCTATGTACAACTCGTCGCGATTGAGGACGTTACTCGGGACGTTGGCTGAAGCTTTAATCTATGTACAACTTGTTGCCATTGAGGGGACATTACTCAAGGCGCTGCTGAAGCACTTTAACCCTATAGGTGCAACTCGTCGCCATTGCTGGACATTACTCTAGAGACGTTGCTGAAGCTCTTTAACCTATGTACAACTCGTCGCCATTGAGGGACATTACTCCAGGACGTTGCTGAAGCTTTTTAATCTATGTTACAACCCTGCTGCCATTGATCGACATTACTCAAGACGTTGCTGAAAGCGCTCTTTAACCTATAAGTGCAACTCGTCGCCATTCGACGATGGACATTACTCAAGACGTTGCTGGAAGCTCTTTAACCACTATGTACAACTCGTCGCCATAGAGGACATTACTTTCGGGACGTTGCGGGCGCTTTTAATCTATGTACAACTCGTTGCCATTGATAGGACATTACTCAAGACGTTGCTGAAGCTCTTTAACCTATAGGTGCGCTCGTCGCCATTGCCGCACTTTACTCGAGACGTTGCTGTAGCTCCTTAACCTATGTACCAGGGTTGGGCAGAAATACTCAAAAATGTATTTGGAAATACAAATACTAGGATACATTAAAATAGTAGCTAAAATACTGATACTGAAATATATCTGTAAAAGTGTATCGCGATACGTATCGGAAATACATTTTGAATAGAGAGCAAAAATGTTTTTGGAAATACAAATACAGCAATACATTTTTAGGGAGGGAAGAAATACAAATACAGAAATACTGATACTGCAATACATTTTTCAAATTTGTTTGAGACGCCAAGTGAGATGAAACTTGAAGTTGGAAGTGGAAGTTTTTGATCCCGAAATTACTTTCCTGTAGGCTGGGCACTTTTCCTTCGAGGTAGTGGTTTCGAACGACGGGAAGTCTTTAAAGGGCTCAAAAAAAAAACGTTCCATCAAGTATTGACTCGCGGTCCCCTCCCTGACATCATGTCTGTCTGACGAGGGATGCGAAAAGACTTCGACCTCCAAATAAATTCCCTGTCATCCTAAATCCCGTCAAAACGTCACCACGCTCCTGTCCAATAAGGAAGCCCCTGTCAACATTGATCACATGACGTCACGGTGGAATGAACTGGTATTCTTGATCTGTAGGTGTGGCCTTGTACATGAAACTTTACCACGCTGCTGCATGAAAGGACAATACGTACTTTCGTGTGGGGATTACCTCGTTGAAGATCGTGCAGGCAGTGTCATTTGGAATTTTCGAAGTGGACCACCTGAGGCATCCTGGAACACATTTCTTATCTTCTGTTGCGGTTGAAAAAACGATACGGTGGCAACTCTGTTGTGAAAGTCCTTTCTGCCGACCCTCCGCAACCGACGCATGGATTGCAGTCCTCGATTTTCGCCTAGCATCATCCAAACAGAGACCTCGTGGATTGCGACCTGATATTACCGGCACAAGTACGAGCTCTCTGAGAAACAGCGCGCTCGAGACGAGTCGCAGGTGTACGAAGTCTGGGTCGGCACAGCGAGGCCACGTTTCGGTTTCCGATCATTAGAGCAGCGGGTCACGTTCATATCGCCTGATGACGTTTCCTTGAGCCGTACAATATTACGGGCGCAGCCGCAGACGCATTCGAATATGTGTTGAACTTCACAGCGTGAGTCATCTATACTATTTAAAGTCAACCAGCGCCAGGCTCGTGCTACAACGGACTGTGACTCAGCTCCGCCGGCTGGGTGTACTGTGTACGCTAAGGCGAGAGAGACGGTTAGCAGCGGGCATCGGATGCCAGCAAACAATGAGTCAAGAAATTCTACCTAAGGACCTGCGGCAGAAGATGCTCCGACTCTGGGCGCTCTACATGTCTCTCTGTCTCAGGGTCAGGGTTGGGCAGAAATACTCAAAAATGTATTTGGAAATACAAATACTGGGATACATTAAAATAGTAGCTAAAATACTGATACTAAAATATACCTGTAAAAATGTATCGCGATACGTATCGGAAATACATTTTAAATAGAGGCAAAAAGTATTTGGAAATACAAATACAGGAATACATTTTAGGAAGGGCAGAAATACAAATACAGAAATACTGATACTGCAATACATTTTTCAAATTTGTTTGAGACGCCAACTGAGATGAAGCTTGAAGTTGAAGGGAAGTTTTTGATCCCGAAATTACTTTCCCGTAGGCTTGGCACTTTGCCTTGAAGGTAGTGGTTTCGGACGACGAGAAATCTTCAATGGGCTCAAAAAAAAAAAACGTTCCATCAAGGACTGACCGCGGTCCTTTCCCTGACATCCTGTCTGTCTGACGATGGATGCGAAAAGACTTCGACCTCTAAATAAATTCGATGTCACCCTAAATCCCATCGAAACGTCACAACGCCCCTGTCCAATAAGGATGCCCCTGTCAACATTGATCACATGACGTCACGGTGGAATGAACTGGTATTCTTTATCTGTAGAGTGTGGCCTTGAACATGAAACTTTACCACGGTGCTGTATGAAAGGACAATACGTACTTTCGTTGTAGGTTACCTCGTTGAAGATCGTGCAGGCAGTGTCATTTGGAATTTTCGAGAATAGCGGACCACCTGAAGCATCCTGGAACACATGTCTTATCGTCTGTTACGGTTGAAAAAACGATACGGTGGCATCCCTGTTGTGAAGGTCCTTTCTGCCGACCCTTCGCCACCGACGCATGGATTGCAGTCCTCAAGTCTCGCCTAGCATCATCCAAACAGAGACCTCGTGGATTGCGACCTTATATTGCCGGCACAGGTGCGAGCTCTCCGAGAAACAGCGCGCTCGAGACGAGTCGCAGGTGTACAAAGTCTGGGTCGGCACCGCGAGGCCAGGTCTGGCCTCCTTCCTGGGTTTCGGATCACCAGAGCAGCGGGTCACGTTCACGTCGGCTGATGACGTACCCTTGAGCCGTGCAATATTACGGGCGCAGCCGCAGACCCATTCGAGTATGTGTTGAACTTCACAGCGTGAGTCATCCTACTATTTCAAACCAACCACCGCCAGGCTCGTGCTGCAACGGACTGTGAGTCAGCTTTGCCGGCTGGGTGTACTGTGTACGCTAAGGCAAGAGAGACGGTTAGCAGCGGGCATTGGATGCCAGGAAACAATGACTCAAGAAATCCCTACCTAAGGACCTGCGCCAGAAGATGCTCTGACTCCACTCCTGGCACGCCACCTGGTTCGAGTCCCCGACTACGCAACACTTCTCAGAAGAGAGAGAAGACGCATAGAAAAATAGTTTGGAGAATCGAAAGGAAGGTCAGCATAGTAACAATGCCCCAGTATCACCTTGACCCTGGTGCCCTCTGAAGTAAAAAAAAAAATGCGTTCGGACTTGTTTTTTTTTTTTTGATTTGGGGGGGGGGGGGAGAGTATTTCTCAAGAAATGTAACGAAATACATTTCATCCTGATTGTATCGCGATACAAAGAAACATTCCAAAATGTATTTCGATACAGGAATACAGATACTGGTGAAAACAATGTATCGCGATACAGAAATACAGATACGAAATGTATTTCTGAAATACTATCGCGATACATTTTGTTAATCGCGATGCTGCCCCAGCCTCGCCATGCTTACATAATAGTGGAAAACAACACAGCACGAGGGACAAGCGATCGGGGCAGAAGGCGCGGTGAGACACACAGCGCTGTGTGTGCCTGCCGCCTTCTACCTGTCCTTATCCCTGCGCTGTTTGTTCTCCGCCATGTCATGTGCGACCAACCAGCCCACTCGTCAACACCTATGTACAACTCGTCGCCATTGAGGGACATTACTCAGGTCGTTGCTGAAGCTTTTTTAATCTATGTGCAACTCGTTGCCATCGATGGACATTACTGAAGACGCTGCTGAAGCTTTTTGACCTATAGGTGCAACTCGTCGCCATTGGTGGACATTACTCAAGACGTTGCTGAAGCTTTCCTGACCCATGTACAACGCGTCGCCATTGCGGGACCTGCTCGGGGCGTTGCTGAAGCCTTTTAATCTATGGCGTACAACTCGTTGCCATCGATGGACATTACTCAAGACGTTGCTGAAGCTCTTTAACGTTAGGTGCAACTCGTCGCCGTTGATGGACATTACCTCGAGACGTTGCTGAAGCTTTTTTACCTATGTACAACTCGTCGCCATTGAGGGGACGTTGCTCGGGACGTTGCTGAACACCTCTTTAACCTACAGGTGCAACTCGTCGCCATTGATGCATCATTACTCAAGACGTTGGTGAAGCTCTTTAATCTATGCAACAGCTATCTACTACGAGGTAAGTTCATTGTACCGACTTGAGGACATCAGCAGATCGCTGAGACCATCGAGTTCGATATGGCTCGCGCGTCCGCTCACGAGAGTCTTCGTTGTCGTAAACGCTATATTCTCTCGTTTCAGCTTCCGTCCGAGCGCAAAGCCAAAGGCTGAGGGACGGTTCTGCAATCTCAGGAAGAGCAATCTCTACCGCACCACAAAGTAGTCCACAAAAAGTATTGCTTTAAAGCTAACTGTTTTGTGCGTAAATATTGCGCAATATTCCAGATATGTACTGCTGAGGCATGATTTGCAACTAAAAGGAATCAAGTGTTTGCAGTTTATGTTTTTGTGTACATACATGTATATTCAAGTGGTTTGGTGAAAACACGTACATCCGCATGGCAATACGGCTGCAGCGCTTCAGTTTTTCTGTGTGATTTCGTTCTCGTAATGGCCGAATCATGTGCTTCGCTGCTTTCCTCACCGATTCGCTTGCAGTACGTCCTTTGGCAAAGGGGCACGTTTGGGCGCCAGCCCTAGAGGTCGTGATGAATGTCTACTTTTCAAATCTCGGCGGGAGACTCCGGACCGCGTCGTACTCGCAGAATGCGTTGTACAAGCGAAAAGCCGTCCGGGCCAACTACAACTGACTGATACGCGGCGAAATCAGGGCACCCGGTTTACCTGCCGATCGTACATTGAACGCCGAGAAGCAGGTGGAGTGATCGCGCCTCGAGCCCTGGTATATCCAAACAATACAGGGAAACATCAACGGCGGGCCATCGGGCACCTTGCAACGTGTAATTACATCTCGAAACCACGCCGAAATGCCGGACAGGTGGAAAGTCTCCGGACACATACGCCAGCGGCCAGCCCTGCGTGCCTGACGTGCCTCCGTGACTAAATTTCAGAACGTGAAAGGGCACTTTGTAGACCTATAGCAGTCGATACCGTTGATACCTTCGTAGCAGACGAAGCCACTCGGCGAGCCTGGGCGGCGCTGACGACCAGCGGCACGCAGCGGAGTGATACAAGTGCAGGCGATCGCGTGACCTATTGCTGGCGTGTGATTGGCTCCTGCCACACGTGTTTGACTGCGCTCGACGGAAGCTGAAGAACAGTATAGTGCACTCCCACGGCGGAAACAAAATGCTGTCTGAGATGCAGCACTTTTAGGCCGTAAAGAATATTCGGTTCGCGACTTTTGGACAAAAACTGAAACAATTAAGGTCATTGTAAAGGGGAGAGTTGGACTAGTTAGTAAGATGACATCCCAATAAAAACAGAATACTGTAGTAAAAACAAATGAAATAACAAAAACAGCGATGTGTGAGCCACCCGTCGCTTTCATTTGAGATACAGTAGCCTTCCTAGCTAATGCTTACATAGATTGATTTCGCATGAGCCTAGTATATGATTCTTCTGATTTTCCTTTCTTTTTCTTTTTTTTCAATTTTTTCTCTAGTTCTTTGCTTTTTTTAATTTGATTGGTTTTCCCCGCTGGTGCTTTTTTCTTCTTCACTCTTCCCCTTTGAGCACACTTCTTTTCATATGTATCACCGGTTCCCTTCTTTATGGTGCGTGTGTTCTCGTCTCCAATGCTGGATTTCCTTGTCTTTTCACTGTACATCAGTTTGAGATCGTGGCGCTCTGTGCTTCCATATGAAGTGTCGGCTCAATTTTAGGGTTAAAATGATTCGAAGGGGCCTAAAAGTTTTGCACCAAACCCGTTTTAACGCTGCTTTGCAGGTCGCTAACATAGAAGTTGTTGGGTACTTGCATTAAAATATGCTGTTTTCGGTAATTGTAGGCACTGGTGTTTTCGCCTACGATGCCGCCACTCGGTTAAACAAATATTGATATTTCGCCGGTTAGCCTGGGTGAAATTATGTTCACCAAAGAGTGCACGATGGCAGTTTTGAAACTAAATTTCGAAGGATGAGAAAAGACAAGACCTATTATGTCGCTGAAACGTCGCTGGAGGCGAAACGCAGGGATTGGTAGGCTCCTGGACGGGGCTGTACGTCCGACTACGCTACTGTATGTGCGCGTGCCGGACCTGGGATTGAGGCGACAGAGTAATCGGCCGAGTATCGGTGTTGCCTGTAGGTGGCTTATCAGGCAGGGCATGTTCTGTTTTACCGTCTGTTCAGGTCGGTGGAGCGGGGCTTCTTCATACTTCTTTGGTTCCTGCTGCACCACTTGCTTCTGGGGGGGGGGGGGGGCGATGCGTTTGATGTTTTCTGCGCTGGGGCATGATGCGTTACGATGTTTCTTGCACCAAGGGGTGGAAAGGACTCCCGTAGGGTGGGTCATCTGTACGTGGAGGGCTTTGCCGTGGTCCTCGTACGAAGGTCTTAATCTTTTTATGGCGGTGTGACGTACTTTACGGTTTCCGTAGTCTCGCTGGATGATTGCCGCCGCATGATTAGCGCACTTCGCAGGTGCCTCGCTTTGCAATCTTCGGTGAGGTGCCGGTTCTCACACATTTTGCACTTAGGGCTTTTTGTGCAGTGCTTCGCAATGTGGTCACCGTGCTGATACAGTTGAGGCACCTAGGTGGTGCCTCAACGTACTCAGCGACTTCATGCCGGGTGAGCCCGAGGTTCGCTTCCGATGGACGGTTCTGTATCTCGGACGGAGGGTGAGAGACAAACACGGCTTCAGATGGCGTTGCTGCGTCACGGAGGCTTTCCTCGGTGCGAAGCGATAGTGGCGGCGAGCCGCGACGCCGCCCCGGTTGCAGGAACTCAGCCAGTTGAGCGTCCGTGTACCACAAAGGGACTCCATTAAGGTAGTCCAAAGTCTCTGGAGGCAGGTAGTAGGAATGGTGACTTGTACTGGTATGCCCCCGAGGTTCGTACCTGCATGGGTTTGTTGGATAAAAGAGACTTCTGCAACTTCAGACTAGAAGACCACCCCTGGCAGTAAATTGGCGGCGTATAATAGGGCCGCCTGCTGCCATGTTGACCTCAGTAGCTCAGCATCAGCGGGCTGAAGCTGCTGGAGGCGTTGTGTCTCCGTTTGTAGCGCGTCAGTAAGTACCGGGACTCCCGCTGTCCTTTGTCTGCGATGCTGTGGCCAGGATAGAATCCTTCAAGGTCTCCTTCTGTTGATTCGTGATCCATTGTGATAGCTTCGCTGCCTGTTGTTCGGCAAATGTCATCGACGATCCTGTAGCGGAGTCGCCGTCAATGTCAGTATGTCTTTTTCCCAGAACTGGCGTGTCCTGAGCGATTATCTCGGGTTGTTGTTCCATGTTAGCCGCAGTGTCTGCTGAGAGCATTTAGGATCTGACGCTGATGCCGGTATACAGGAGTACCTGGGCAGAGAGGTCAGCGGCATAGGAC